>QVOA01002727.1:0-22916 GCA_014825685.1 Pseudomyrmex cubaensis
GATAAACGTCTCTCGCGCCGTGGCTTTTTAATGACTGCTATCGGTTCTTCCTTAGGGTTTGGTCTTCTTTCACAAGCACGGGCTGAAATTAATTTACCATCAGTATCTATTGAAGAGGGGAAAGAGCTTACCTATTTTGAGCCCACAATTTGGTGCCGTATTGATCAAGAAGGTTTTGTCTATATCAATATTGTTCGTGCTGAAATGGGGCAGCATATAGGAACAGCGCTTGCGCGTATTATTGCTGATGAAATGGAAGCTGATTGGGATAAAGTACGTATTATCCATGTTGATACAGAGAAGCGCTTTGCCGGGCAATATGTAACTGGTGGCTCTTGGTCTGTTTGGGGAAGTTGGGATATTTTTAGGCGTGCAGGAGCTGCAGCAAAATATGGGCTTCGTGAAGCAGCGGCACAGATTTTTCAATGTCCTGCTGAAAAATGCCTCATTGAAAATGGTGTTGTAACTCATGGGAATCAACGGCTTCATTTTGGTGAGATTGTTGCAAAGGCAAAGCCTGTAAAGCAATTTTCTACTGAAGAAATGGCAAAATTGCCTCTAAAATCTGCGAGTGATTATCGCTTTATTGGCGAGATACGCAAAGCCCTTGATATTCCTGATAAAACAACAGGAAAAGCCATTTATAGTATTGATGCCCATATTGATGGCATGCTTTATGCCCGCCCACGCCTTCCACCAACGCGTTATGGGGCAACAGTGATTTCTGTTGATGATACTGAGGCGCGTGCTGTTGATGGATATGTTCAATATCTTATCTTAGAAGATGCTTCTGGTAATATTCCTGGTTGGGTTGTAGCCCTTGCACATTCATGGCCTGCTGCGATGAAGGCGGCCGATCTTTTGAAAATAAAATGGTCTCATTATGGGGCTTTAGATGTTGATGAGCGTGATATTCAAGATTATGCAGAAAAAATCATCAATAATCCTAAAGGCGGCACAGATCTTTATCATGATGCGCAAATTGATGAGATTTTTCAAAATAATAAAACACATTTAACGCAAAGCTATAGTTGTGCATCTGTTGCACATTTTACACTTGAGCCAGTGAATGCCCTTGCGCGCAAACTGGGTGATATTTGGGAGATTCATGCGGGTAATCAATGGCAATCTTTAGCATTGCCACAAATTGCCAAAGCCTTAGGGGTTGATGAAGCCCATGTTGTGATGCGCACTTATCTTATTGGTGGAGGGTTTGGGCGTAAGCTTGTTGGTGATTATGCAATCCCTGCCGCTCTTGCATCGCAAGCATTAGGTGGGCGCCCTGTTAAGCTTGTTTTTACACGCTCTGATGATATGGCATTTGATGCGATTAGATCCCCATCTTTGCAGAAAATTCATGCAGCTTTTGATGCAGATGCAAAATCTATTCTTGCGATGCGCTATGATGTTGCTGCGGGTTGGCCAACGTTAGCCAATGCACCTGCAGCTTTAGCAACAGGCTTGAATGGGAAATATGATCCCTTTGCAGTCTCTGGTGCTGATCATTGGTATGATGTTGGGGCGTTTCATTTGCGCGCTTTATGTAATGAATTGGCGAATAAGACTTTTCGTCCTGGATGGTTGCGTTCTGTTGGTGCAGGATGGACCCCTTGGGCTTTAGAATCTTTTATGGATGAAGCAGCTCATATGCTTCATAGCGATCCTATTTCTTTTCGTCTTAATCTTTTGACAGCGCAAGGGCGTAATAGTGGCTCTGCTCCTGATGCTGTTGGTGGGGCAAAAAGGCAAGCAGCTGTTTTGCAGCGCCTTGCTGATAAGATTGACTGGGGGAGCATTAATTATAAATTGCCTAAAGATGTTGGTATCGGCATTGCTTCAGGATTTGGCCAAGAACGTGCTATGCCGACATGGATCGCAGGGGCTGCACAAGTCCATGTTGATAGGCGTAGTGGGAAAATCACATGTCAGAAAATTTGGCTTGTTCTTGATGCGGGTATTATCGTTGACCCAGATGGGGCCCTTGCACAAACAGAAGGTGCGGCTTTATGGGGGTTAAGTATGGCCTTATTTGAAGGAACAGAAATAGAGGGTGGCACAATTAAGGCACGTAATTTGCATAATTATACGCCGTTACGCCTTTCAGATGTGCCTGAAATCGATATTGAATTTATGAAAAGCCAAGAAAAGCCAACAGGCCTGGGAGAGCCTGGTGTGACAGTGATTGCGCCTGCGATTGGCAATGCGATTTGGAATGCTGTTGGTGTTAGATTGCGTCATTTACCAATGAAGAGTCAGGATGTTTTGAGTGTTTTAGAAGCGCAAGATGCAAAAACTGCTTCAATGCCCCATTAGGAGAGAAAATAATCTTATGAGGAGAGAGAAGCTATGGCATTAGATCCATCTTTTCTTGATGAGATTAGGCAGCGTGTTTCTCTTGTTAAGGTCATAGGGCGGCGTAATAAGCTTGTAAGATCTGGACGGAATTGGAAGATCTGCTGCCCATTCCATGGAGAAAAAACGCCATCTTTGCATATTTATGATGATCATCATTACCATTGCTATGGGTGCCAAGCCCATGGTGATGTGGTGAGTTATGTGATGCAGAGTGAGGGCTATAATTTTATAGAAGCTGTTGAAAAATTAGCGGCTGAAGCTGGATTAGAAGTGCCAAAACTTCAAGACCCAGCATCGCAAGAGCGCGCCAAAAAAGCGCAATCTTTATCAGAACTTTTAGCCTATGTGCAAAAAATTTACCGAAGAAGATTATATGAAAATGATGCAAGAGGGGCGCTTAATTATCTTAAGAAACGCGCTCTAACAGAAGAAACATTAGAGCGTTTTGGCATAGGATGGGTGGGTTCTGAACGTACCCTTCTTGATGATTTAAGGAATGCGGGCTTTTCTATAGAGCAATGTAAGCAATCGGGTCTTTTTCGTTTAGATGAGCGTGGTGAGATTAAAGGCGCGCTTTTCTTTAATCGTGTTATGTTTCCTATTCGTGATCGGCGGGGGCGGATTATTTCATTTGGTGGGCGTGTGATTGGTGATGGCGCGCCGAAATATTTGAATGGACCAGAAACGCCGCTTTTTTCTAAAAGAAGGAGTTTATTTAATTTAGATCTTGCCTCTATAGAAGTCAGAAAAGGTGCGCCTTTATTGGTTGTTGAGGGTTATATGGATGTTATTTCTCTTGATCAAAGTGGTTTTAAGGGAGCTGTTGCACCTTTAGGCACTGCTTTAGGAGAGACGCAATTAGAGCTTTTATGGCGGATGTCTCCTGAGCCTATCTTATGTTTAGATGGTGATCAGGCAGGGCTGAGGGCTTCTTTAAGAACGTGCGAAGTCGCAATGCCACTTTTATCTGATAATAAAACGCTTCGTTTTTGTCGCTTAGAAGGCGGCGATGATCCTGATAGTTTTGTTAAAAGAGAAGGGGCCGCTGCAATGGAGGCGCGCCTTAAAATTGCGCGTCCATTAGTAGAAGAAGTTTTTATGCTTTTAACTTCTGGCGAAGAGGATCCAAGCCCGGAGAAGCGTGCAGGTTTAAGAAAGCAATTAATGGCGTTAGCGGCAGCAATTAAAGATAAAACATTAAGCAGTGAATATCGAAGCACATTATTAGATTTATTTTTCCAGCGTTATAGAAAACATCCTTATCCGAAAGGGGGTAATTCAAGAGGGTGGCATAATGTGCAGAGTAGCCATACGCAACTTAATGAGATTTTCTCTCAAGAGCGGAGCGCTATTATCGAGGGAAAAGACGTTCGTTTGAGGATTTTGATTTCTCTTCTTCTTTATTATCCCTCCTTATTTTTAGAAGTTGAACAAGCTTATATGCAACTCCCTCTTCCGAGCGCGCTCGAAGAGGTGAGAGTGAGCTTTTTAGAATGGGTCTATCAAGGGGGAGATTTAAAGCGGGAGGCGTGTTTTGCATGGATGGAAGAGAAAAATCTTGGTAAAATATGTCACGAGATTATTTCAGCACCTTTGCTGCGATTAGTCCGCCCTTTAGAGGAAGCGATAGATTTTGATCTTGAAGAGATTTTACAAATTTGGTGGCATTTTTATGGTTTAGTAAATTTTGCACAATTTGAAGCAGAAGTGCAAAAAGAAGTACAAGAAGAAATTATACGTGCTTATGAACGTCCTTTAGAAAAACAAAGCGAATCGGAGAGCGGTTTATGTTTCCCACCAAAATTAGCAGCAAGGATGCGGGTTTTAGATGCGCTAAGGCGTGGAGAAAAAATAGAAACTGAAGAAGATTTTTAGCAAAATCCAAGCATTTTCAGCCATTATAGAATGCAGTTTGTTTTTGGGATCTGTATTTTTATATGAAAACAGGCTAGAATAATAGAAATCTATCATGGAAATGATAGAATTTTAAGAGTAAATAGCTTGAAATAAGCGTATAGAGCCCCCACTTGGACGCAGGCATACTGCACGCACAATGAGCATAGTATTATGAGACGGAGAGATACATGGCGACGAAATCAGCTTCTGGAACGGAACGGAACGCCCCAGAACAGGATGGTTCGTTGTTGGATGTGCAGTCCAGTGCAGTCAAGAAATTAATTGCTAAGGGGCGTGAAAGCGGTCATATCACGTTTGACGAACTGAATGCGATCTTGCCACAAGATAAGATGTCTTCAGAGCAGATTGAAGATGTCATGGCTGCACTTTCTGAGATGGGAATTCAAGTCGTTGAGAATGAAGATAATGATGATGAGAATAATAAAGAAGAAGATGTAGAAGAGGAAGAAGTAGAAGGCGGTAATGTTGATGCTGAATCAGCTAGCCGTACTGATGATCCTGTTAGGATGTATCTTCGTGAGATGGGGGCAGTAGAGCTTCTTTCACGCGAAGGTGAGATTGCGATTGCAAAGCGTATTGAAGCTGGGCGTGGGGAGATGATAGGTGGGCTTTGCCGCAGTCCTCTCACATTCCGCTCTATCTTAAAATGGTATGATGCGCTTAAGAATGAGACAATCCTTCTTCGTGATGTGATTGATCTTGAAGCAAGCCAAAATGATCCAGAAGCTGCCGAAGCGATGGGCTCTGAGATTGATGAGGGGGATTCTGTTGATGATGATTCCGCCTCTGATGATGGTGATGGTGTTGGCGGTGATGGAAGTGGCTTCTCTCTTTCAGCTTTAGAAGAAAAATTAAAGCCAGAAATCATGGCCTTATTTGAAGAATTTGAGCCGCTTTATCAAAAATTAGATAAGATGCAGAGCCAGCGTGTTGAATCGCTTATTGCAGGTGATGAATCTTCAGATTCTGTTGAGAAACATTATGGGCAGTTACGTAATGAACTTGTTCATCTTGTTGGTAGAATGAGCCTTCATAATGCGCGTATTGATGAATTAGTACAGGGTTTGAAGGCGCATGTGCAGCGTTTAAATTCGTTAGAGGGGCGTCTTTTGCGTCTTGCGGAAGGCTGCAAAATTGCGCGCGATGATTTTATGACGCATTATCGTCATCATGAATTAGAGCCCAATTGGATTGAAACGATCTCTGCACTTCCTGGAAAAGGTTGGAAGTTATTAACAACAAAACATTTAGATCAGCTTGAGAGATTACGCCAAGATATCGCAAATCTTGCCCATGAGACGGGCTTGCCTGTTGATGAATTTCGTAAAGTTTACCAAACAATTTCGCGTGGTGAGCGTGATTCAACACGTGCTAAAAAGGAGATGATTGAAGCAAATCTTCGCCTCGTTATCTCTATTGCCAAGAAATATACAAATCGTGGTTTACAGTTCTTAGATCTGATTCAAGAAGGTAATATCGGTTTGATGAAGGCGGTTGATAAATTTGAATATCGCCGTGGTTATAAATTTTCGACTTATGCAACATGGTGGATTCGTCAAGCAATTACCCGCTCTATTGCTGATCAAGCGAAGACGATTCGTATCCCTGTGCATATGATAGAGACGATTAATAAGCTTGTGCGCACATCGCGCCAAATGCTTCACGAGATTGGAAGAGAGCCTGCACCTGAAGAATTGGCAGAAAAATTAGGAATGCCATTAGAGAAAGTGCGTAAGGTTCTTAAAATTGCAAAAGAGCCGATTTCTCTTGAAACACCTATTGGCGATGAAGAAGATAGTCATCTTGGTGATTTTATTGAGGATAAGACGGCAATTATTCCTTTGGATGCCGCTATTCAGACGAATTTGCGTGAGGCGACAACGCGTGTCTTAGCCTCATTAACGCCGCGTGAAGAACGTGTTTTACGTATGCGCTTTGGTATTGGTATGAATACTGATCATACGCTTGAAGAAGTTGGGCAGCAATTTAATGTGACAAGGGAGCGTATTCGTCAGATTGAGGCGAAAGCACTCCGTAAATTGAAACATCCAAGCCGCAGCCGTAAGTTACGCTCCTTCTTGGACGACTGATCTAGATAGATAATTGATGCTATATTGGGGAGTGCGGGTAGAGCCGCCTCCTCAGGATCTAGAAACTATAGATCTCTTGCCTATGCTAGCTGGCAGATTTCCTGAGAATCAAGATTATCAAGGTCAAACTTCAGAAATAGGAAGTTAGTGGAAGCAGGGTGCCATATTGTGACATATGGAGAATTATACTACCCTGTCTTCCATATTTATTTAGTTTCCTCTGTTGTTACAGATGAGATTGAAAATGCCAGTACATAAGGCAGTAAATAACACGACAATGACTCCAAAAGCTAAAGGAGCGAGATATATACCAATCCCGAAGAGGACCCCGATTAATATAATGCTCATTCTGCTATCTGGGCTGGCAATGAGGATTGTTTAACATTAGATGTTGCCTGTGTTGGTGCCGTTGTGGTCTCTACAGCGTCGTCACTTTGAATTAGTGGAATATTGATTGATTGTGGATATTCATCCCAATTGCCAGTTCCTGCATCAATTCCTAGACCAAGCAGCCCGCCAAAGATAAAATTCCCCCAAAACCATTGGTTCCAACCAGCAGCATTTCTAAAATTACCTTCGCGATTGGGTTCTTTTTTACATGTAATATAGAGAGGGCTGCTATTGCGAGAGATTAGCACAGTTTGAGGCGTAGATTTAATATTTGCAATATGATTGCCGTTTCGTACTATATCACATTTAGCACCTTCAGGTGAGGTACTGACTGATATTTCCTGAGTATGCCCATCCATGATACTGGCGCAAGCGGAAAGTGTTGCCATAAGTCCAATTATCGGGACTAATCTGAGAATTGTCATTTTTAAACTCCCGTAAAGCTTGTTCGAAGCCCATGAGGAGTAGACATCCCATATTTGATAGTTTTGGATTATATCCATTGCCTCACGCACTTTGGTTAATGTTACGCGCGAGGTTAATGTTACGCGCGAGGTTAATGTTACGCGCGACTTTTTTATAAAAACAGTGATAGGGATATTTTGTCAATATAATATAGGTAGAATATGTAAAAATTATTAAGAATGATTAATCTTGCAACGATAGAGATAATGTGGTTAAAATTCACTTTCCCTGCCGCAAATATATGGCTTTTGCGGCTATACCTGAAGAATTTTCAAGCATGGGTTTGAAAAGAGGGTTGACTATATCCGAAGGGAGTTTTCATGCCATTGTATGAGACCGTGCTTATTGCACGTAATGATGTCTCTCAAGCACAAGTCGAAGGACTTATTGAGAACATTGTAACACTTCTTGGCGAACATGGTGGTTCTGTTCGTAAACGTGAATTTTGGGGTCTGCGTTCGCTTGCTTACCGCATCAAGAAGAATCGTAAGGGGCATTATGTGCTTCTTGGTATCGAAGCACCAATTGATGCGATGCGTGAAATGGAACGTCAGCTTGGCCTCAATGAAGATGTCTTGCGTGTTCTCACATTGCGTGTAGATGAAATTGATGAAGCGCCATCTCCAGTTCTTTCGCGTAAAGGCGATGATCGTGGTGAACGTAGTAGCCGTGGCAATCGCGGTGAATCACGTTCTGGTGGACGTTTTGAAAGTGGTCGCGGTGGTCGCCGCAATCATGAGCAGTCTTCTGATTCCCGTGATAGTGGAGAGGAGTAAGATTTATGTCTGATACGACTACCACTGAAGTGAACCCAGCAACACGCCGTATGGCTGTTGGTGCGCGCCGTCCTTTTTATCGTCGCCGTAAATCTTGCCCATTTGCTGGAGCAAATGCGCCTAAGATTGACTATAAGGATGTTCGCCTCCTTAGCCGTTTTCTTTCAGAACGTGGGAAAATTGTTCCTAGCCGTATTACGGCAGTTTCTGCAAAAAAACAGCGTGAACTCGCACAAGCAATCAAGCGCGCACGTTTCCTTGCTTTACTTCCATATGTTGTGAGCTGAGGAGTACGTTATGTCCTTGACAGAATTGATTCTCCTTCAACGCGTTGAAAATCTTGGCCAAATGGGCGATATCGTTCATGTGAAGCCAGGATATGCACGTAACTTCCTTCTTCCAAAAGGGAAGGCACTTCGTGCAAATGCTAAGAATCGTGAGCATTTTGAACAACAACGTGCACAACTTGAAGCGTTGAATATTCAAAAACGTGAAGAAGCTGAGCGCCTTGCAGAGCGTATGCATGGTTTGACGGTTGTGATTATTCGTCAAGCTGGTGATAGTGGAAGCCTTTATGGCTCTGTTACGCCACGTGATATCGCACATGCAACATCACAAGCTGGCTTAACAATTGCACGTCAGCAAGTCGTTCTAGAATCCCCAATCAAGAGCCTTGGTTTGGTTTCTGCACGTATTGTTCTTCATCCAGAAGTTTCTATCAATATTACTGTGAATGTTGCACGTTCAGAAGAAGAAGCTGAGCGTCAAGCACGCGGTGAAACGGCCGTTGCACAGGAAGAAAAAGAAAATATTCTTGGTGAGCTTCATGCTGAGCAAGCTGCTGCTGAAGAAGCTGCGGAAGCTGCATCTTTAGAAGCAACAAAAGAAGCTTAATTTAAGCTTTAAAGAAGAAATCTTCTTTAAGTTCCTGCTAGAAATAGCAGGAACTTTTTTTTATCGTTCTTATTGTAATTTTATTTTATATCATATTGTATATATAAAGAAATAATTATATATATATTATATGAATCGTGCTCTAATTATTTTCCAAGCTTTAGGTGATCCAACGCGTTTGCGTATTCTTCGTCTTTTGCAAGAAATGGAACTTTCTGTTGGTGAGTTGGCGCAAGTCTTAGGGCAGAGCCAGCCGCGTGTTTCGCGTCATATTAAGATCTTGGCGGAAGCTGGGTTAATAGAAAGGCGCAAAGAGGGGAGTTGGGTTTTTCTTACTTTAGGGCCTCAAGAAGATCTTGCACTTATTTTGACAGCTCTTGATCGTTGGGCAATGCCTTGGGATAATCAAGGAGATAGGCAGCGTTTGCAGCTTGTAAAAAGTTTACGTGTTGGTGAGGCGGAAGATTCTTTAGAAGAATATTGCGCTGAGTGGAATATTATTCGTGCGCTGCATGTTGAAGAAAAAGAAGTAGAAGAGGCTATTTGTCATCTTTTAGGAAAAGAATCTTTAGGGCGTCTCATTGATATTGGAACAGGGACAGGGCGTATGTTGCAGTTGCTTGCTGGGCAAGCAAGTTCTGCAATTGGTTTTGATCGTAGTCCTGCGATGTTACGTTTAGCGCGTGCAAATTTAGATAATGTGACGACAGTTGATGGTAAGCGTATCGATTTACGTCAGGGCGATTTTTATGCCTTGCCGATAGAGGATGAGAGTAGTGATTTAGTTGTGATGCATCAAGTTTTGCATTATGCACAACATCCATCTGTTGTCATTGCAGAAGCTGTGCGCATACTTTCTGCTAAGGGACGTTTACTTATTGTTGATTTTGCCCCGCATAATAGAGCGGAGTTCCTTAATAATGAGCAATATCGCCGTTTAGGTCTTTCAGATCAAGAAATGCAAGATTGGTTCACTGCAGCAGGTTGTAGGCTTTCACATATTGTCGCTTTAGAAGGTGCGTTAACTGTTAAATTATGGCTTGGAAGTAAATAAATATAAAAGGGAGCATTTATGCTCCCTTTTATAAGATTATTTATCATCATATAAGCATGATGAATAAATATGCTTTAATAAATACGCTTTATTTTGGTGCAAGAATCATAATCATTTGACGATTCTCTAAGCGTGGAAGCTGTTCTGCCTTTGCAACTTCTTCTGTAGCAAGGCGCAGACGCTCAAGCATTTTAAAGCCTAGCTCTTGGTGTGCCATTTCACGCCCTTTAAAACGAAGCGAAATTTTGACCTTATCACCATCTTGCAAAAAAGACTGAACAGATTTGAGTTTAGTTTGGAAGTCATGCTCGCCCGTACCAGGACGAATCTTAACTTCTTTAATCTCAATTACTTTTTGTTTTTTGCGTGCTTCATTACGTTTTTTCTGCTGCTCATATTTGAACTTACCGTAATCAAGAATTTTAGCAACGGGAGGTTCAGCAGCAGGGCTGATTTCAAGAAGATCCAAACCTTCGGCGAAAGCACGTGCCAAAGCCTCACGTGTTGACATGACGCCAATCATACCACCATCTGCGGCAATAACCCGCACTTGAGGAACTCGGATTTCTTCATTAACGCGCGGCCCTTCGCGGTTGGGCGGGGCGTTGAACGGCGGTCTAGCTATGGTCCACTCCTGTCATTATGGTCGTCTCATACTCCATTAGATTGATACTATTGAAGTCTTAGAGCATATTTAAGAAATATACTCCCCCACTCGCTATGGTGCAAGAGGGGAAGCGTTGCTCTGTTAATTTTTTCAAAGTCTTTTTGATAAAAAGAAGAAAAAATCCTGCCTTTTATTACATGTTATGGGGCTTTATTGCACTTTATTACGGGCAATATCAGGTGGTGTTGCTTCTGTCTCAAGAGTTATAAGCGCATCTTTTACGCTAAGAATTTCTTGTGTGGCACCGCCAAGGCGGCGCATTGCAACTGTCTTTTCTTCTGCTTCACGCCGTCCAACAACTAAAATAACGGGAACGCGTGCGAGACTATGATCGCGAATTTTTGCGTTAATTTTTTCTCGTTTGATATCAGCTTCTGCTCTAATGCCGTGGGCGCGGAGCTGCGCAACAACATCAAGCGCATAATCAGCAGCATCGTGAACAATACTTGCAACAACAACTTGTGTTGGGGCAAGCCAAAGAGGGAATTTTCCTGAGAATTGCTCAATAAGAATGCCTAAGAAACGCTCAAAGCTGCCTAGGATTGCACGATGAAGCATTACAGGGCGATGGCGTGCGCTATCTTCGCCAAAATAGGTCGCATTAAGGCGTTCAGGAAGCACATAATCAACTTGCAAGGTACCACATTGCCAATCACGCCCAATAGCATCGGTAAGAACAAATTCTAGTTTAGGACCGTAAAATGCACCTTCACCAGGATTAAGTTCATAGCTGACGCCAGCCATATGACATGCTTCTTTAAGCGCATTTTCAGCGCGATCCCATACAGCGTCAGATCCTGCACGTGTTTCTGGTCTGTCAGAGAATTTAACACGGAATGTTTCAAAGCCAAGATCGCGATAAACATCGCTGAGCATAGTAATGAAGCTCTTTGTTTCTTCGGCGATTTGTTCATCTGTGCAGAAAATATGTGCATCATCTTGCGTAAAACCACGAACGCGCATAATGCCATGAAGTGCGCCAGAAGGCTCATAACGGTGACATGCGCCAAATTCTGCCATTCTAAGAGGTAATTCACGATAGGATCTTAAATTATTGCGAAAGATCTGCACATGGCATGGGCAGTTCATTGGCTTAAGGGCGAGTGTTTTATCTTCATCTTCGACTGTTGCGATGAACATATTCTCACGATATTTATCCCAATGCCCAGAAGCTTCCCATAAAGCACGATCAACAAGTTGAGGGGTGCGAACTTCTTGATAATCATAGCGTGTTTGTGCACGGCGCATATAATCTTGTAAGGTATTATAAAGCGTCCAACCTTTAGGGTGCCAGAAAATTTGTCCGACTGCTTCTTCTTGAATATGGAAGAGATCCATTTCACGACCAATACGGCGATGATCGCGTTTTTCTGCTTCTTCCAAGCGTGTGAGATGGGCTTCAAGTTCTTTTTTATCGCGCCATGCAGTGCCGTAAATACGTGTTAACATGGGGTTACGATGATCGCCACGCCAATAAGCGCCAGCAACACGCATCAATTTAAAGCCATCTCCGACATGGCCTGTTGTTGGCATATGAGGGCCGCGGCATAAATCAAGCCATTCACCTTGGCGATAAATAGAGATTTCTTCAGTTTCGGGAAGATCGCGAATGAGTTCTGCTTTGAATGTTTCGCCGCGCTCTTCAAAAAAGCGAATAGCTTCGTCACGTGGCCATATTTCGCGTTTAAATTCTGCATTTTTTGCAATAATTTCATGCATTTTCTTTTCAATTGCTTCGAAATCATCGGGCGTAAAAGGCTTGTCACGTGAGAAATCGTAATAAAATCCGTCTTTAATGCTTGGACCAATTGTGACTTGGGTACCTGGCCAGAGTGTTTGCACGGCTTCTGCGAGAATATGTGCACTATCGTGACGAATAAGTTCTAAGGCTTCTTCATCTTTACGTGTGATAAAGCGAAGTGTTGCATCTTCTTTGATTTTATGTGAGAGGTCAAAAAGCTTGCCATTGAGCTCCATTGCGATGGCAGCGCGTGCAAGTCCAGCACCAATAGATTGCGCAATTTCTGTGCCTGTTACTGCTGTATCAATTTGACGGGTGGTACCGTCTGGCAGTGTAATAATAGGCATAGAGGACTCCTTAAAATCATGAGGTGTTTATTTGTAAAATGGTAAATAAATTATTCTATAGAAAATGCTCATTTTATGTGCATCTTTGCAAGTCCTAATATAGGATTTTGTTATATTTTATTCTAATTTTTATTTCATGAATGCGTTAATTGAGTGTGTGTATATGTGGGTAGGCCCAATCTTCTAAAAGAGAAATGACATTTTGTGAAGATAATTGGGCAAGATCGGGCGCGCTAAGAATGCGTGATTTATGAGGGGAAATAGTGATTGGTGCGGTGCGTCTTGGGTCACTTTCATGAGAAAATAAGGTTAATGTAAAGCGATCAAGGGCTGCACTGATATGAAGCGGGCCTGTATCATTGCCGATAACAAGTGCAGCCCTTGCAATGAGGTAGGTGAGATCGGTCATGCTTGTCTTACCCATGAGATTGATAGATTCAGGATCATATTGTGTGAGGATCTCACCAAGATTTTTTTGTTTTTCATCGCCAATAATAATACATCTCAATTTTTCTTTTTTAAGTGAAGAGATAAGATCTTTAAATCTCTCTATAGGCCAATATTTGCGTGGGCGATGGGATGCAGCCCCTGGGACGAGGATGACATAAGGTTTTGAAGGTTTTGAAGGTTTTGAAAAAATATGCGTATGCTGCTCTAAAAAAGTTGAGAGTGTAAGAGAGGAAGCCCAAAGGGGGACGCTTCTTTTTCTTAGAGTAAGATTGGCAGATTTTAATTGTTCTTCTTGGCGGGCTAATGTGTGGAGAGATTTTATGTGCGGGTTAAGATGCGGGTGGCTTGCTTGTTTAATTTGCCCAGACCAGAGAGGAGATTTTTTCTGCCGTAAGAAATGGGTTTGATAATGAAGTATATAAAAATATAATTTTGTACGCTGGGCATTTTGAAAATCAAAAATAAAATCAAAATTCTGTAGTGCTTGATAAAGTTTGTAGAATTTAGACCAGTTTTTTAAAGAAAAAAGAGAAGGGCGGTCATCTTCTATAATATGGTCAAAATAGCCTGTTGCTTTGGCAAGATCTTTATAGAGAGGGCGTGTGAGGAGGGTAATTTTTTGGTTGGGGAAATGATATCGAATGGTTTCAAAAACGTGCAAAGCCTGAAAGAAATCACCCAGAGCCCCATATTTGATGATAAGAATATTTTTCATATGCATTTGCAATGAGGCTTGGGTGATGATTTATGGCAATGATTTATGAAGCTTTTATGAAGGCTTCTTGCCTGTTGAATTTTGGCTTGCAACAATGACCATAGCAGGTTTTAAAAGGCGATCATTAAGCAGCCATGTTGGTGTCCATGCTGTAATGATATGGCCAGGGGCGTGCTCTTCGGAATCGCTTTCTTGCATCGCTTGATGTTTATTGGCATCAAAAGCGTGCCCTGTTGGATCTTGGCGCATAATGCCGTTACGCTCTAAAATAGAAAGGAAGGAGCGTTCTGTACTTTCAAATCCTTCGCGTAATTTGACGATAAGCCCTTCTTCATTTTCTTGACGTGGTGGAAGAGAGCTTACGCCGCGTTGAAGATTTTCAGCCGCTTCGACAACATCTTTTGCAAATTTTTGCACAGCATATTGGCGGGCATCTTCAATTTCTTTTTTCGTACGCATGCGAAGATTTTGCATCTCAGCTTCTGCACGCATCCAGCGATCTTTCATTTCTTGAAGTTCGGCTTCAAGCGTTGCGATCTGTTCTTGAGGTGTATGGGATTGTTGCTGCTCTGCATCATTTGCTTCGTGTTCTTGTGGTATTTCAGAAGCATGTTGTTCATTTTGGTGTTGATCTTGTTCGCTTGCATGATCGTGGTGGATGTCTTGGTTGGGGTGGTTAATATTATCTGTCATGATGACTCTGACTTACCTTTTTAACTATAGTGAAGATTATCTTGAGATAATCATAATTATCATGAAAGCAAGAGGAAGAGAAGAAATCTTGCAGTATTGATGAATTAAATTATAATTATAAGAAGTGTTTTAAATAAAAATATATTTTATATGATTAAGGATAAGGATGTAGCAATAATGGTTCATTCTTCAGAGGGCACAGAGAAAACTGGTTCAGCAACGCCTGTGATTGCATTGGTGGATGATGAACGTAATATTTTAGCCTCTGTGCAAATGGCATTGGAAGCTGAGGGATTCCTTGTTCAAACCTATACTGATGGTGAAACAGCGCTGCGTGGTTTATTATCGCGCCCTGTTGCACTTGCTGTTTTGGATATAAAAATGCCGCGTATGGATGGTTTAGAGCTTTTGCGGCGTTTGCGTGTGAGGTCGAATATCCCTGTTATTTTTCTTACCTCAAAAGATGAAGAGATGGATCAGCTTATGGGGCTAAGGCTTGGGGCTGATGATTATATCACAAAGCCTTTTTCTCTTCGTCTTCTTGTTGAACGTATTAGGACTTTATTGCGGCGTCATGAAGTGAGCCAATCTGAAGTTACAGGTGAGATATCAGGCGGACAAATGTTAATGCGTGGCGCTCTTGCACTTGATGAGGCACGCCATCAATGTTTATGGAATGGGACGGAAATTTCCTTAACAGTGACGGAATTTCTTCTTGTTAAAACACTTGCATTACGTCCTGGGCTTGTAAAATCACGCGATCAACTTATTGATGCTGCTTATGGCGATAGTATCTATGTGGATGATAGGACAATTGATAGTCATATTAAGCGTTTAAGAAAGAAATTTAGACAAGTAGATAGCGCGTTCAATCATATAGAAACACTCTATGGAATTGGCTATCGTTATAAAGAGTGATGATAGATGACTATTAAAGAAAAAATCTCTATTTTTTGTTGGAATTCTCCTCTTTTGAGGAGAATTATTACTTTAAATATTCTTCCTATTTTCCTTTTTTCTTTTATTTTACTTTCTTTAAATGAATTTCAAAAATTCCTTATTGTTGAAAGTGTTATTTCTCTTAGAGAAGAGCTGCATATTTATAGGGCAGCCTTGATTGATGATTATGCGCATCCTTCTAAAGATGGGGCGTCATTAGCTGTTGAAGAGAGGATAAGAAAGAGGTTTGAAATTCTCTCACATTATGCAGAAAATTCCCATATTCTTTATTATAATCAAGATTGGCAGTTATCAGTTGATATTCGTAGAGGCTTAGAGAAAGTCACTCAAGGTGGGAAAATGCTTACACCTAAGAAGAGTTTCTTTGATAGTGTTTATGAGGATTTATTATCATTTGTGCCTGCAAATTGGATTGGAATTCCTTATTGGGAAGATAAAAATATTATCTATATTGAAAATTATGCGTTTAGTCTTAAAGGACTAAAAAAGAATATATATTTTAAGAAAGATCATGAGGAGAATCCCGCTTATATTCGGCGTGTTGCTTTTAATCGTTTAGCGATTACGGTTATGGAGCCTGTTCTTTTTAATAATAAGACAATTGGATATTTACAATTAACAAGAAGAGCGCCTGATATTGATGAGGGAATATTTATTATTCGTTCAACAATTTTATCAATATTGCTCTTGATGATTGGAACGATACTTCTTTTTTCAATTTATTTATTTTGGACAATTGCGCGCCCGATACGTTTGCTTGTTTATGCATCTGATAAAATGTGTAAGGAGGGGAATGGACGTGTTGATCCTGTACCAAGGCGTCTTTTGGAACGTAAAGATGAGATTGGCATTTTAGCACGTGCGTTGCGTGAAAATAGTTATGCTTTATGGGCGCGTTTAGATTCAATAGAGCGTTTTGCCTCTGAGGTGAGTCATGAGCTTAAAAATCCTCTTGCTTCTATTCGTTCTGCTTTGGAAACCTTGCCTTTTATTGTCGATCAAACATCGCGCGGGCGATTATTTACGATTGTAAGGGATGATGTATGTCGCTTGCAGCGTTTAATTAGTGATATTTCAGAAGCTAGTCGTTTAGAAGGCGATCTTTCACGAGGAAAAAGAGAGATTGTTGATCTGGTTCCTCTTATTTCGCTCTTAGTGGAAATGCATCAAACGGCACGCCGTGAAGAAGATCCTTATTTGCAGCTTGCAATTAGTAAAGGGGAAGATAATAGATTTTGTGTTTTGGCGCTCGAAGATAGATTAGTTCAAGTATTGCGTAATATTATCAGTAATGCACTTTCCTTCTCACCAGTGAAGGGTATGATCATGATAACGCTTTCAATAGTGGAAGATGAGATGACAAGAAAAAATGTTGAGCTTGCCATTATTGATGAAGGCCCCGGGATATTGGAAGCAAAATTAGAAAGTATTTTTGAAAGATTTTATTCTGAAAGACCTAAACAAGAAGGGTTTGATCAACATTCAGGTTTAGGGCTTGCAATGAGTAGGCAAATTATCGAAGCTCTAGGTGGTAAAATTTATGCACAAAATTGTATTGCTTATGATGAGACGGGTAAAAAATATGTTAAAGGTGCAAAATTTATTATTCATTTACCGCTTATTACGTCTATCAATGATTAGTATGAAGTGAGTGTGAGAAAGAAGAGGATATAGGATGCTTTCTGATTTCTTAGAAAATTCCGATCGCTTATCATCGTCTCATCCTTCTGTGCAGATTGTGCTTGTGACGGGGCTTTCTGGTGCGGGGAAAACATCTGTTTTGCGATGTTTGGAGGATTTATCTTATGAGGTTGTTGATAATCTTCCTCTTTCACTTTTAAATGCCCTTATTGCACAATCAGGACCGCGTTTAGCGATTGGCTTAGATGTAAGAAGCCGTGGTTTTGAGGCAGAGCATGTATTGCAATCGCTTGCGTGGTTGCGTGCCCATCATCGTCTTAATGTGCAGCTTCTTTATGTGACGGCAGAGGAAGATATTCTTTTAAGGCGTTTTACAGCAACAAGGCGGCGTCATCCGCTTGCTGTTAGTGGAAATCTTGCCCTTGCTTTGGCACAAGAAGTGCAGATTTTAAAGCCGCTTTTTGCACATGCAGATATGGTGATTGATACTTCCGATTTGCCACTTTTAGAGTTACGTCATGTGATGGCGGCGCGTTTTGGTGATGGGGGGCATAAAGGGCTTTCTCTTGTGATGATGTCATTTGCTTATCCTGCGGGTTTGCCGCGTGAAGCAGATATTGTGCTTGATGCGCGCTTTTTGCGTAATCCTCATTATGATGAGCAGTTACGTGCCTCAACAGGATTAGAGAAAGAGGTGGCTGATTATGTAAAGCAAGATTTATTTTATGAAGGTTTTTACAGTCATTTACTTGCAATGCTTGATATTATGCTTCCGCGTTTTGTTGAAGAGGGCAAGAAATATGCCACAATTGCGATTGGATGTAGTGGAGGGAAGCATCGCTCTGTGACAGTTATTGAGGCATTGGCGAAAGATATTGTAAGCCTTATGGGGGAGAAAAATATTTTAAGTTCAATGATGGTTGTTCATCGTGAATTAGCGCGCCAAGGTAAGGCTTCATGGCGATGGGCTTTATTGCCAGAAGGATTGAGAGAATAAGGGATGGGACAGTTTTTAGAGATATCTTTCGCAGCCCATATTATAGCCCGCCTTGATGAGGTAGAGCGATGGTGTAGAGAGCGTGGTGAGCGTTTAACACCTTTGAGGCGGGTTGTTTTAGGATTTATTTTAGAATCTGCTAAGCCTTCTGGTGCATATGAGTTACTTGATCGTTTAAGGGAGGTTTCACCTAAAGCAGTTCCACCGACAATTTATCGCGCGTTAGATTTTCTTTTAGAATTTGGTCTCATTCATCGTATTGAGCGTTTAAGTGCTTTTATTGGATGCCATCATACATTGGAATGTCATGAGGGAAAATGCCATCATAGCGTATGGGGAAAGCATAGGGCACAATTTCTTATTTGTCGTTCTTGTCATTTGGTTCAAGAATTAGAGCAAGATATTGTAGGTGATGTTGTGGTGCGATCTGCAAAAGCGCATCATTTTCTTGCAGAAGCTGCAACGATAGAGATTGAAGGCTTATGTTCGCAATGTTGCGAAAATAATTGCGAAAATAGTTGTGAGTAATTGTGAGTAGTTGTGAAAGCGAAAGCCCGCCTAATATTAACAGCTCTCATAAGCCTTATTAAGGATAAAGGATAGAAGATGAATCTTGGTTATTTAGCCGAAGTTACGCGTGGCGCCCTTGTGGAATCGCGTCATTTAGGGCGTGTCATGGTTGTTGATCGCCATGGTGAGGTACTTTTGAGTGTTGGTGATGAAGATTCTCTTATTTTCCCACGATCAACAATTAAGGCTTTTCTTGCTCTGGAGCTTGTTGAAAATGGTGCTGCTGATAGGTTGGGATTAAGCGATGAGATGCTAGCACTCTCTTGTGCTTCTCATAATGGTGAGGCGGCTCATGTGCATCTTGTTGCTGAGATGTTGGCGCGTGTTGGTTATGATGAAGAGATTTTAGAATGTGGTGCGCATTGGCCAACATATGCAGCATCAGCACGCGCTTGGGCTGCAGAAGGTCATCAATCGCCATCTCAGTTACAGAATACATGTTCTGGAAAACATGCTGCATTAATTTGCCTCTCATGTGATCAAGGGGTGGATCCAAAAGGATATAGCGATCCATCCCATGCGATGCAGCGGCGTGTGACTTCTATGTTAGAGCATGTCACAACAGCAAAACATCTTGAAGAGAATTTAGGAATTGATGGATGTTCTTTTCCAACTTATGCAATTGAAATTCAGAAGCTTGCTTATGGTTTTGCGCGTTTTGCAACTGGAGAGGGGCTTCGTCCTTCTGTGAGTATGGCGGCAAAAAGGTTACGTCATGCGATTGCAGCGCATCCTTTTATGATTGGTGGAACAAATGCTTTTGATACAGTTCTAATGGAGCATTTTAGAGAGCGGCTTTTCTTAAAAATGGGCGCTGAAGGGATCATGGTTGCAGCATTGCCAGAGGAAGGCTTAGGCATTGTTGTTAAAGCAGAAGATGGTGCAGCGCGTGCGGCAGAGGTTGCAATGGCAGGATTGCTTTTGCGCTTTGGTGGTGCGGGTATTTTACAAAATCAGGAAGATGAATTGATATTGCAGCAATGGTCTAGTCAACCTCTTGTGAATTGGAATGGATATGAGGTTGGTGTTTTAAGGGCTGCCTTTTAAATTTATAAAAATCAAGATTAAATTAAATATTAAATTTAATCTTGGTAGCGTAACTGTGAAGAGGCAAAACTGTTTCTTTATGTTAAGATTAGTTCATCATTGGGAGAGCCCCATTATCTTTAAGGATAGAAATGATGACGCATAAAGAAGAGAAGATTATTTCCTCTCATGAATATTTAGATTTTTCCGCCCGCCGTAGGGTTCTGCTTATATGTATTCTTGCCTCGCTGGCAGGTCTTATGTGTGGGATGGATATTGGCGTCATCTCTGGGGTATTGAAACCTTTTGGTGAGACATTTCATGCAACCACTTTTCAGCTTGAATGGATTGTTGGTGGCATGCTCTTAGGCGCAACAGCAGGGGCTTTAAGTGGCGCACGCTTTTGCGATCGTTTTGGGCGGAAATATACCCTAACACTTGCAGCAGCGACTTTTGGTTTTGGTGCTTTAGGATGTTCTTTAAGCACTTCTATTCCTATGATGATTCTCTTTCGTATTTGTGTAGGTTTAGGGCTTGGTCTTTCAGATTTTACAGCGCCATTATATCTTTCTGAAGTGGCACTAACAGAGCAGCGCGGGGCTTTGATTTCAACCTATCAGTTGCTTAAAACATTCGGTATTTTTGTTGCATTTTTCTCCAATAGTTGGCTTTCTGCAAGCCATAATTGGCGTGCGATGTTGTGGGTTGAGGCCGCACCTGCAATTTTCTTTTTTATTATTTTTATGAACTTACCACAAAGTCCTCGTTGGTTGATGTTACGCGGTCGTAAGAAAGAAGCATTTACAACAATGTTAAAATTGCGCTCTTCGACTGAAGCAGCAGAGCAAGAAATTGCCGCTATTGCGCAACAATTAGAGTCTCAACAAGGGGTTGAGATGGATAAGGGCTGGGTTTTATTGCGTAAAAACTCTAATTTCCGCCGTTCTGTTGGTCTTGGTATGTTAATACAAATTATACAGCAACTTGCTGGTATTAATATTATTATGTATTACGCACCAAAAATTCTAGAAACAGCAGGATTTAGCAATGCTGCACAAATGTGGGGCACGGCTTTGATTGGTCTTGTGAACGTATTAATGACCTTTGTTGCGATTCGTTATTCTGATCGTTGGGGACGCAAACCTATTTTATATGCAGGTTATGCTGGTATGATGGTGAGTATGGCTATTTTGGCTATTATTCTCGCTCATGGTGCCGATAGTTTTGTTTTACAAGTTTCAGCAATGATCTTGATGGTACTTTTTGTTGGTGCTTTTGCAATGTCTGCAGGGCCTCTTGCTTGGGTTCTTTGTTCTGAAATTCAACCAACAGCAGGAAGAAGCTTAGGGATTTCAATTTCTACAGGTACGAATTTATTAACGAATTTCTTTGTAGGGATTAGCTTTTTAAGTTTAATGCAAGCGCTAGGAAGTTCCTATACATTTTGGCTCTTTTCTATATTAAATGCTTGCGCTATAATAGTCATCTATCTCTACGTACCAGAGACTAAGGGTGTTTCTCTTGAAATGTTAGAAACGCGTCTTATGAATGGTGTAAAACTCCGTAATCTCGGACGTTAAGGCTTTTAATAAGTAGTAAAAGAAATATTAAGGTTGCAGAGATGGCGTAACTAAAAAGTTGCGCCATCTTTTATAGTCTCTAACGTATTCTTATAAGAAAGGATTGAGTAATTCATGCTTTCAGAAGCTGACCATAAAGCAGAAAAAGCGGTTATGGATAATGATGATGATGATGATGAGTCGCCATCGATTTTTGACCCTACACGTTTTAAAATTATTGCCATTGGCATTGTTGCAGCGCTTGCCGGGCTTATGTCTGGTTTAGATATTGGTGTTGTTGCCGGGGCATTAGATTTTTTTGGGCACCAATATCATGCCTCAACAATTGCGCTTGAATGGGTTGTCAGCTCTATGATGGCTGGGGCTGCCTTTGGTGCGATTAGTGCGGGGTGGCTTTCGCATCATTTAGGGCGTAAACGCTCTTTACTTTTGGGCGCGACTGTTTTTGTGTTGGGTACGGTTGGTTGTGCATTAAGCTGGTCTATCGCATCGATGATTGTTTTTCGTGTGATTATGGGGCTTGCTGTTGGCTTATCGGCCTTTACCGCACCGCTTTATCTTTCAGAAATTGCAAGCGAAGAATCACGCGGGGCGATGGTCTCAACATATCAGCTTATGGTTACAGTTGGGATTTTTATTGCTTTCTTATCTGATACTTATCTTTCTTATAGTGGTGATTGGCGTTGGATGTTTGGTGTTGCGGCGATACCTGCTATTTTGTTTTTAATAGGTGTTTTGTTTCTGCCTTATAGTCCACGTTGGCTCATTATGCAGGGGCGCCATAAAGAAGCGCGCGGTATTTTGATTGATTTGCGTGATGATCCTTTAGAAGCTGCTAAAGAAATTCGTGCTATTCGTGAACAACTTGAGACAAAGCAAGAAGGTTGGAAGCTTTTCCGTACCAACTCTAATTTTAGGCGCTCTGTTGCTTTAGGTGTCATGTTGCAAGCCATGCAGCAGCTTGCTGGTATTAATATTGTGATGTATTACGCACCGAATATTCTTGCTGCAGCGCATTTTGATGCACAATCGCAAATGTGGTGCACAGCCATTATTGGCATGGTCAATATGTTTGCGACTTTTGTGGCTGTTGGTCTTGTCGATCGTTGGGGGCGTAAACCTATTCTTTATATGGGTTTCACAGTCATGGCAGTTGGCATGGGGATTTTAGCATTTCTTCTGCATAATGGTATGGAAACTGAAGGCGCACAAATGGCGGCAGTTTTCTTACTTATGGTTTTCTGTGCAGGATTTGCAATGTCTGCAGGGCCATTAATGTGGGTATTATGTTCTGAAATTCAGCCACTTGGCGGGCGTAATTTTGGTATTGCCTGTTCAACATTAACTAACTGGCTCACCAATCTTTTAGTAGGTGTAAGCTTCTTAAGTCTTATGGAGTTTTTTGGCACATCAGGAACATTCTGGCTTTTTGCGGGTTTGAATGCGTTCTTTATTTTATTAACCTATCTTTTCATTCCAGAAACAAAAGGGATGTCTTTAGCAAAAGTAGAAAGACGCCTTATGAAAGGAATGAAATTGCGTAATATTGGGCGTTAATTGCTTAATATTACACTATAATTACACTTAA
>QVOA01002728.1:0-21393 GCA_014825685.1 Pseudomyrmex cubaensis
ATATTTCTAAGATGTTGTACTTTCATATAAAAAATTCTCAAGAAAGTGCTTTTTTTAGACCCATTATCCTTTACCCCCCCCCTTAAATCACTTTTACGAACTTTACAATAAAAAGAAATTTTTAAAGATTAGTTTAAAATAAAATTAAAAAAAATGAAACAAAAAGAAAAAACCAACATAGAACGCGTTAAACATTAGCGGAAAAAAACAAAAATTAATAACAAATGAACTAACGTGATTGAACGTGTTGCGAAGTGTTTTGCAAATGAATAAAAACTTTGTATAATGCCAAACGTTTATATTTTCAACCTCCTTTAGTAAGTATTATAAAAGAGAGTTAAAATAATGGTGTTTACATATCGAATAATGATTATACAATAACTAATTATAAGGAACATCTGTGAAAAATTAAGTATTAAAAAATGTACTTAAAATTGACTGTCACAACGCTCTGTCTGAGTCTGTGTATATCGTGTTAACGACACTATTATCGAGACTGCAGAAAGCGAAAAATCAAACAAACAAAATAGTCAATAAGTACATAAAGGCGCAACTCCAAAAGATCTATCGTAGAAATTAACGGGAAATTTTGAATTCATTTATAGACTATTATTATATGCATTCAGTATGTATGGAAATAAATATTACCAATCGTAATATACTTTTCAAAGCTTACAAATAAGTATGTTTCATTGCGCTGCATTTTTGTATGTTTTGAAATAAAATGTAATTGAAGCTACAAATCTTTCCATCTATATTATATACAATATATGTATATTATGACTGGTGGACGTCAAACGGGACATTTCATCATACGCCAAATTGTATTAATTTGAACTAGTAGAGTAAAGCTAATTGAACAATTTTTATTTAAACTATAATAAATCTTCACAATTATGATAAACTAATGAGAAATATTTTAAAAGGTATATTCATCCAAGTAAGGATTCATAAATTCTTAAAATTGTGTACGTAGATAAAAATGTATTAATGATTGGATTGGAAATTCAATAATTGGTATCAAAACGGCTGATACTTGAATAAAAATAATTTATACCGATATTTTGTATATTGGCTTGTATTACTGTTTAACTGTTTTTAAAAATGTATGTTGAATGAAAAAAGTCTGAGTGTATTTCAATATACCTATTTATGAGGCATGTTAAGGACCATCTAGATAAATAAGTTGAGAAGAAAGTAATTATCTAATAATCAAATAATTATTTTTAAAAAAACAACAGAATTAGGCGTTTTAATCAAATCTTTATTAAAATTGTTATCTCTAATTTATAATAATTTGTAATATTTATATGAAAATGCCTTAAAAAAGAATTAAAATCAAACTGAAAACTCAACGTCTTCTATAATAAAAATTAAACATAAAATGTATTGTGAAATTACTAACAATGTAATAAAAAATAAAAAATAAATCTATTAAAAATAAAAATGCAACCTCTACAGTCAGAAATAATTGAACTTTGGAACACGTGGCAATTAATTCTATATCGATGTTGAAATATTTTTTTATAACTAATAGCATAAATAAAATAGCAATTTATGTTTACAAAACTTTTTTTCTTGGTTTTTATTAATCACTATAATTACCACGTAGAAAAAAATAGACATCTAATAATTTTAGTGCAAAAAAACAAAAAAACGCTCGTGTTTACAAACTGGTGCAAATGCAGTGCAACAGTCTCCACGCGCGCGCGCGCACGCGTTTCCGCAGTTTCTTAATCAAGATGTCTGTGTTTTAGTTATTAAGATATTTGCAAGTTCTAACTTGTTCCCACAACTAGCTCTGCTCTAATGAACCAGTCTATTAGCTTACGATGGAATTCTTTTTTTTCACTCTGATATTTATGTGCCTTCAGTGTTTTTACACGGATATTATGCTTTGCATATCTCGGCCGATTTGTATTTTGTATTTTTTTTTTCGTGAACCTACAATTTTCAACTAAGTGGATTTCGGAAGCACCAAAAAGTCAAGGAATTCGAATCCGATATCACGACATTCACGACCGGTCAAAGACTGCAGACAACATTGCTATTGTCTTACGGTGAGATTCGAACTACCCGACAGCAGTACACACACAACACACCTTAGTGGTAATCCATCCGAGAGCTCGGCTCGTGTTCAACGTCGTTTGACCTCCGTGTTCGACAAGGAACTTATATTTTCGACGTGACAAGACTTCATTACGTGCCTCATCTTTCTTCTTGTCACACATAGTATATTATGTTAAACACATACTATTTTTTTAAATTTATATTAAACATATATATTATATTTTTTAAATAAAACTTATTCTCTGAATTGCAGCAGATTGCTTTCACAATAAAGAAAAAACAGCTGTGAAATAACGCGGCTTAAACTCAATAAGAACTCAAATGAGGAAGCCAGTGTGTCAGATCATTCCAAGACGCGAAGAAGGAGAACGCGTGAGCGGAATCCTTGATACCGATATTCTATTCTATCTTTCTCCCTTCCTCTCTCTCTCCCTCCCTCTCTCTCTCTCTCTCTCTCTTTTTCTCGTAGCGTATGATTATTAATTAAAAGCGGCAACGCATGACTCGCGTTTCGGTATTTGTGCGGTTAGCGACACGAAAGCAGAATGCGGAGACTCGCATAAACAACCACGCGGACGGAAATTAATGCTCGCGCGCCGGTGTGAAATGCGGCGAAACTATCTGCCATTGCGGATAATTAGTCGGGCGCCGATGTTGGCACGTAAGACGTGAAAAACAAGAAAAACAGCGCAGTTCGATCTCCATTGCAAATTAAAGCGTAAATGATTAGATAAACGCAATCGCGTGGTCTCATATTCACATTATTTTACTTATACAAACGCAATAATATTGGCGCCCAAAGTTTCGAATCTATAAATATCTTTCATTACATCCACATCGCGTGACTAAAATCTTAACATAGAAACGAACAAATTTCAATAAATCTCTTGACTTAGCGTTTTCATCTTCAAATCATAGAAGAGTCAATATTCTCTTTCTTCAAAACTCGTGTTATTTAATGTTATAAGACAACAAGAAAAAGAAGAGAAAGAAAAAAGGAGAAAGTGTGTGTGTGTGCGCGCGCGCGCGTGCGCATGGAATCTGTTCGTAAAAGGTTCTCTCGCGCATTCCTCCTACGTCGAAAATGGCAGCGTTTAGTCAACGGCGAAATAACGCTGAAATAACCGGCAGGCACATATTGTAAAGTTCAAGCGAGGTAGAGGCGAGTTCTCTCGCATATAGAACGAGCGAGCGAGTTGCAACGCGCGTGCTTACGATCTCTTTTCTCACGTCGTGGAAACTCGAGGACGCGGCCTCATACTCTTTCGGTCATTAGCTCGACCCCGTAGGAGCTCCCGCTCTTATACACACTTATGTATTATTTGCATCTGACGACGTAAGTCCCGATGGCATGCGTACTGGCAGTGGTCGCGCAGAACGTTGGCGGCAACCGATGCCGCGTAAGTGCGTACTTTGCATGGCGTCCGCCGCCCTAATCATCCCCAGCCACTCTTGTTCTCTTTCTCTCTCTCTCTCTCTCTCTCTCTCTCTCTCTCTCTCTCTCTCTCTCTCTCTCTTTTCTCTCTTGCATCCTTGTAAAAAACCTTATGGTATGAATTAATCTTCCGACTGACATTTATAAGTATCGTCGGTTCTCTTGGCGCGCTTGAGAAAAGTATCAAAAAATTGAACACACGTTTTCTTCTGGTAGTCATAAAAATAATTATAGCCTTAATAAGTTATAAAAATAATTATTTTAAAGTGCTCAAAAAGCTAAAAACAATTAGATGACTTGTGGCAAAAAGAAAGTATTACACACACAGATTCAAAATCAAGGAAACATGTATATTTTTACGAAAACATAAAAAATGATAGAAATTTTGCGTTAATTTGCGATTTTAATTAACAAGACAAGTCTTTTCTCTGAGATTCTCGATATGTGGCAAATTTATATTTTACTTGACAGTTTAGATTTAGATAAAATGTCAGTTGCCTATATCACTTTGTATCGAAGGAAGAAAAAGATAAGTATCGCTCGTCCGAGGTCGTTCGTTTTTTCGGACCGATCGTTAAATTTAATTAAATAACGAGGTCATAAGTAACAGAAAGATACCGATTAGAATTGATTCTTAATTATGTTTCCAAATACAAAATTAAAAAATTTAACCGACTATAACATCTTACAGCACCTGTGATTTAAAGAACGAAGAATACATTTTATTGAAAACTACATTCTGATTTAATAAAAAGAAAGTGCAATAAAATATGTTTTACTTTGTTTCTATTTTGATATAACGATATTAAAGTTTTCGTTGAAGCGCATTTATAATTTATTACATTATAGATCAATATTGTTATCATCAATTATAGATCTTATATCTAAATTTTAGACTGTCGATCTGCATTTGCATTAGATTTGCATTAGATTGCACGCAGTTTCTTACTTCTCGTCTTACTCTTACATTGAGTCGAATAAGAGACGCAAACAAATCTCTCTCTGACTTAACGGTACCTTCTAAAGAACAGATCATGGCATTGTTCCAGCGGCTTTTGCAATCAAACTTGTTTCGAGCGAATTTTGCTGGTAGCATTAACCTTCTATTTTCTAGAGAGAGAGAGAGAGAGAGAGAGAGAGAGAGAGAGAGAGAGAAAGAGTGTGTGTGTGTGTATGTAATTTCTCAGTTTTACCATTATACAATCATATAATCTTAAGAAAATAGTTTTAATTATTTATATTCAGATATTAGAAAAACAAGTAGAATCAACAGACAGGAATCGATTTAATTATTCTCTTTTCTATAAAAAAAATGCTGAAATTAGCAGAAAAATTGAGTCTGAAATTGTTCAATTTTTCTCTGTGATTGTTCCTAGATCTCTTCTGAAGAACGTAAACGGAAGAAATGTTCGCGGGCAAAGCGACTAAAAGTTGCTGCAATACTTTCACCATCTGGCACAGGCAAGCCATTTTTTCTGAATACCAGATTGCTACTAGCGCGCGCGTCATGCCATTAAGTCCTACCACTAATAATAAATTTGAAAAAATCAAGAATTACTTAATTTATCTCTCTTCAAAATTTCTTTACGGGATACTCTTTCTCTCTTTCTCTCTCTCTCTCTCTCTTGTGTTGTTTCTTTTTCTTTTTTTTTATAGAGGAAAATATACTACAAAATAAATTTTATAAATATGTTATTTGATATTATAAATATAAGCCTATGTCACAATTATTATTACCATTATTTTTATAAAAATAATAAATATTATTTATGGAGTAAAATTAAAAATATATATAATTATTTGTTTTTCAATACGCGATTATTTTTTCTGTAAATACGAAAATATTATATGCAAAAGAAGTTTCGCGCATTTTGACGTGAAATACGATAATCATGAAATATTGTCATACACGGCTAAATGTCTCTTTACAGATATATGTACTTCCTCGTTTTGGGTGAAATGAGAGAGGAAACATTAAAATAGGACAATAAAATAGTGTTCTCGCGTGTCGTCGCTGAGCAAGATATTCGGTGCACTACATCGCGCGGTTCTCCGAGCACGTCGTTTAAATTACTCGATAATAGCAGCGCTTAATCCACCCGCAAGATTCAGTCACGACGATTTGTTAGTCATCTGCGACAGTTACAGATGGCATCGCCATCTTAAATTCGCCTTTTTACGGCTGCAATTAAGCAACGCCGACTAAAATTCATTCAGGCCAGCTTTTAAATCACTATCTTATCGCGTGTCTCACGAAGGCAGCGAATTTCGCCTAAGTTTTCACGCGACTCGTATATTTCAATAGAGATGTTAATTTTGCGAGAACAAGACTCTCACATGCGGAGCTTTCTTCGGCAAACGAAGACGATGAACTCGCGACAGTCGCCTGCATTTAGCAAAAGACACGACGAAACGTCTACGCTACTATTTGTTGTAACAAGGCCGCGACAAATTAATCCGAGCTACTTGTTAAGTCCGTTTCTTGAGTGAGAGATGCCGGTATTAGTCCTTGTCATCTCGTTGGCGTATCGCGTTATCGCCAGCGTTACTGCTTTATTTCTCGTATCTCCTTACAGGGCGCGAGATTTAAGGAGGAGAAACTTCGGCCGTACACGAAGTAGTGCAGAATACAAATGGTCTGCAAACTCGTAAATCGCTTAATAGCTTTTCTATCTCTTTCTCTCTCTCTCTCTCTCTCTCTCTCTCTTCTCTTCTCTCTCTTGCTCTTTTTCTTCCTGATGAGAGATATGTAATACATTTTAACGTTTAATTTATTATATCGTTGTTTCAATCCCTCAAGATTAATTTCTACTACTCCCGAATTTATTCGTATGTTTTCTTCGAATTGTTAGCGATCGCTTGTGTCCGGTGATTAATGATTCGTAATAGACACTGGTGTTAAATAACATACAATTTCTACTGTAGAAAACTGTAGAGTTTTTTCCTTGTAAGATATGTAAGAATATTGTTGTTCCTCTCTTTTTTAAAGTATCCATTTTTTCTATGGTTAAGAAAAGTGATTTATTATAAGACATTGGTTGCAGTTGCAGTTGCATTATATTTGGGAAATTACGATACCTCAAACATTATGCAATCGCGCGAGATGCGTAACGACAAACTGACTGAGCGCGGCACAATATGCGCATAAAGATGAGGAAGAACATGAGTCATCGCGCAGAACGACCAAAAGGAGAAGAGATAAGTGACAAAAGTACGCTTCTATTTTTCTCGAAAGTGAATCAACATAAATTACATTGATAATATTCCAGCATCTTGTTACCTCATATTCTAGAGAGTAATCCAATTATCAGCTTCTAAATCTAATTTATTAAATCTCAAACGCACGTTCTTTGTATTTTCTTCATTGAAAAAGACCCAACTTTGGATCCTTTTCAATAAAACCGTTTTTTTTAATTGATACTAATTGATTATAATTATAGAATAATTATTTTAAGAAAGTTTGGTACTGTTAACCCTTCGTGGACATATCTCAAAACTGACGACTAATTGGACAGATTCGATCTGTAAGATCTACGCGACTTTAAAATCGAATATCTCCGTAACAAATCAATATTTATTCTATTTTTTTTTCTTAATTGAAAGTTTGAACAATTCTGCATCGATAAAAAAAAAAAAACAAATAAAAAAAATCTCTAGTAGGTTCGAAGATATAATCGTTTAAAAAAAAAAAACTAAGTTTTACTAGAAATGCCGATGCGCAATTTTTGAATGGGTATGAAAGACTCATGTCTGTCCGCGAGGTGTTAATTAAGAGAGAAAGGAGAATGAGATAGTATCTATTTTACCTGTTTTTTAACAATAATTAAAAAGTTTTTAATTTTTACTGTGTTATTATATCCTATATTTTTATTGTCTTCTATTTTATGAGAGTCGTCTGAAAAGTTTTTAGCCAAATAACTATCAAACAACAACTAAGCGTCCAACATTGACTACAATTTTCACAAATATCTTTTAAAGTTATGTACGATTATAGTACCAGATTTTAGAATGGTTTTGACGAGTAAACCACCTTCATGTTGAGGCTCAACACTCTTCAGACCTTCGTAAATGCGACTAAACCACTAAACAGTTGATTGCTGAACTGATTACGCTGTTGCCACATTTTCTTCATAATCCTAAAAAAATTTGTCCTCGATATTAATGATAATTAATAATAATTATTATTTAATAATAATTATTAAATAATTATTATTATTAATAAATAATTTATTATTATTAATTTAATAATAATTATTAATTAATAATTATTTTTATTTTTATGGCAACCGTTTCTAATCTATCAGTATAAATTTTTTCAAATAACTGTGTCATCTTTTTTTTGTTAAAATACGAATCTTATAACAACTTATATTAAAAATCTAAAAGTACCGAGATATTTCAACAACGATTTTCTCGGAATTTTCCATGAAAATAATTTTTGAAAAAATTTTTTATGATCAAGAAAAAGATTCTCAAATTTCGAAAACTTGTGTCATTTTTTAGATGTCCCAAACATCACCACCAGTATTCTGCATGTTTTGAAGTTTTGTTTAGTGATAGTAAGTGATATATTCCTATACGATGTGTGTTGATCGACATTTTTGTCTTTGTTACTGAAATATCGTGTTGCATATCGATGTTTTACACTTATCACTCATTTATCTCGACTCTCTGAAGTAATTTTAATTTGTCTTTTTTATGTAAAGCGCACTTGTGCGTGCGCGAAAGTTTTTCCCGATTAATCGTCGAGGAAAATAAAAAACTTCCGTTTGTACCAGAAATATTCATTGTCAACTCGAAAAGTAGATTCTTAAAATTTCATCGCGCGTATATATTCGAGCACGAAGCTCCCAAGATTGCGCTTGCGTTTAGGGACGCGGATGACAGAATTCGACGCGGATTCCAGCGGCGGACGAAAATAGAGAAGCCGCTCATCGCGGGCATCGAGAATACCATCTCGCATGTCGTGCAGCCCTGCGCCACCGCGACGGCGCAACGATGTGCCGCGCTACGTTGCGCATCGACGCGGACAATGTGACTTCGCGCGCGGTAGAAGGTGACAGGTCTAGCGTGTCTCGGTGAAAGTGCCCGCTTGCGTAACGCGGATCCAGAAACGATACACTGGAATGACGAGGCGCGAATTGAATTTCATAGAGTTCCTTAACGATCTCTCGCAAAAAATCCCATCGGATAAATTGACGGATGAATCGATATTGTTGGCTCTCTCTATCTCTCTCTCTCTCTTTCTCTCTTCCTCTTCCTCCTTCTTTTTTCACATGGTAATGCCGGAAATGACGTTAACGCTTGTTCTACATAGTTGTGTAAGTTGTTTATTTATCGATATGTTTTGCTAAGTGTATATTTGAATATCATAAAATTAAATCTCCAATTGTATATAAATAATTATTATTTTTGAAATATTCCATGACTATTTTTTTTGCAATCATTTTTTGATTAAAGAAAGATATAATATGTAAGAGAAGATATTGGGATTTCATTAAGTACGAAACTTGACAATGTATACAGGTTTGAACAACTTTGATGTGTTCAAACAATTGAAATGTGAAGATAGATCGGGTCAATTTGAATAGAAAAGTCATTTTGCGAAATTCGCAATACTTAGTGGATTATTAATTAATGGATGTGAGTCAATGAGCGAGTGGAAAACGATAGTCCGGACTCTGTATGATTTTCAGTTGTATAGAAAAATGACTTATTTCATATTCATTAATTAAAATAACACAATAAATATTGTTAATTATGCAAAATAGTAAACAACTTTTCTGTTCAAATTGACCCAATCTATCTTCATACTTTAGTTGTATCAAAATTTTTCAGACACCTAGTATATATATCTGTTAAGTTTTATAACTAACTTAATATTTAAAATAAACTGCAAATTAGATTATACACACTTCTGATACAATCAAGACAAAAACTGTGTGTAATCTGATTTCAGAACGTGCGTGTAATATCAAAAAAAAAAAAAAAAAGGAAACCAACAATAAGTTTAGGAATTAGTTGCGTCTGTACTTTCTCTCATTTAGTTCTCACGCTGTTCACAAAAAAGACCAGAATAAGTCTGACAATGGTTAAGATTTCGTAATAAGTCGCTAAAGAGGAGAAATTTTCTTAACGAATGTCTGTTTTTTGTTCCATTCAAACGTGCACGATCGTGAGAGAGTTGAGAAATTCACGGACAATGTACAAAGTAATTCAAATGTCTCTTGAGTACTTACGTGACAAAATTGCACTTCTACTTTTCTGAAAGGTTTCTTACCATCAGATACTTTCTTCAAAAGCAAAGCGGAAAGGGAATCGCCGATAAAGGATCAACGTTATTACATAGCCATCTAAGGGCAATTTCAACAGAAATTGGGTTCGATGATCTCCATAATTGGCGTTTTCCGTTCGGGAAATTAAACTGTTGCGCGCTTGAGTAGCAAATTGAGTTCGATGATTGATTGTTGCATACTGATAGACTCCGATGCCGATCATATTCAATCGCTGCAACTGGTACACGACCGCAGCTGAACTATTGTATTTCCTGAACGCGCGATCGTCGATAAATAACAAAGTGCCAGCGAAGAGTACAGCAGTCAGATGTGACCATACAAGACAGAGAAATACGAGAAGGTAGCGCAAGAATCAAAAAACGACTCATACGAGCAAAACGAGTTTGTGCGCGACCGCACCCTCTAACAATCGTGCAGGATTCATACTGTGAGATATTTCGCGTTTGATACGTCATGTGTAAATTCATGTTTGCTTTCTCGTCCGTGTATTTTTATAATTAAGTTTCGGCAAAACCCGATTCAGGAACACTCATACATTTTTGTTTTTTTTTAAATCTTAACTAATTATTTGAGAATTTTTAAATAAAATAAGTACAGCACAAGTGTAGCTGCAGTAGCTATTTCCGCTCTACTTCCGACAATTTTACACTCTCTCCAACTGATCGCGACAGTTGAAATCATCCGAACCGAGCTGGTTGTCGAAAAGTGTTTTTGCTTTGAACTGTTAAAATAATTTTAGCGTACAATTCGTTCGAATCTGTTGTGTAAATCTCACTCTGAACACGAACGAATCATTCTCATGAAAACCAATTCAGCAATCGTTGAATACGTCGTTGAGCGATCTCGATGATACGATATGCCGAACAAGTGTGCATAAGAAACTGAACGACCTCTTATATAGAGCAAAGCTCGACTATTTTTTTTATGGCGCATTATTCTTTGCTATTCCCAGTATTCCCTTTGTCCGTTGAACATAGTTACCAACCGCATTTGGAAATCGCGTGCGAAAAAAGAAAAAATTCGCGACGGAAATTTTTTCTTTCCGCGACAAGTATCGTAACAATGAAACGCAGTCATCCGCTGCAAATAGTCTCGGAAGGAAAAGCTGGAAGACGATACGCCTTCCATAAAATTACGATTCGCTGGTACGCACAAATCTCGAAATTTTACTGTCGAGTGTGATGCCGCTTCAGACTGGTTGAATTTAATGATTTTGCTATTATTTTTATTACAGAGGCTTAGTATGTCATAAACTAGCCTACTTTTAGGAAAGTACTTTCTTTTTAGTGCATCTATTGAATTTTGATCTTCTATTATCTTTTATTTATAATCTTATTGCATATTAATAAAGAATCCAATGTCGAAACGTCTGCAGAACGTTTTAGTTTATCAAGTTTTTAAATAAAATAATTATATCCTACATATTGCGACTCTTGTTGGCTGATTGAACTTTACTCACCTAAATTTTGATTTACTTCTTCGAAATCAGATTCTTATGATCTGTCACTATCTAAGGTATAAATATCACACAAAAACAACTTTTAATATTTGCAATTACAAGCAAATTTAACCTTTTGTAAATTGACTTTTATAAATCCCTACTAGTTAGATTGACTGATTGTGAGTCTATGAGACGCGACTTTAAAATTAAACATCTCTCGCGAAAAATTAATATCACCTTTGCGCCAGAAAACTCGCATCTACGCGTTCATCGAATTTTAAATATACGTCACTTAAAAGTTTTCACAAAAATAAATAGATAAAACGTTATAATTCATTTTCTTCTCTTTCAAGTGGTACAAAAGTTTATAACAGTTTTTTTGAAAAAGAAAAACATTTTACGAAATTTTTCCGAGGCCAAGAAATATTTTTTTTTAACTTATCGGCACAAAGATAATTGTTTACTTTGGTTTTTTAAAATCAAAAGTTTGAACGATTCTACGTCGATAAAAAAATATATTGAAAAACTCTCTTGTAGTTTTAAAAATATAAGCGTTTAAAAAAACTAATTTTTACTAAAGATGCGCAATTTTTAAGTCAATCTGGGTGACTCATGTCAGTCCACAAAGAGTTAAATCTATTTCTTTTTCTCAGAATTTAACAGCAACAAGACATCACAATATTGTCGAGATATCACTAGTTCTATTATATCGTAACGTAAGTAATTATATTGGAGATTCGTAGCATCTATCATTTTACTTGACGCCGAAAGGTTTTCTCTTACTCTTTCTCTTTTCTTTATGAATTCAAAGACGAAAGTCTATCCAGCGAAGAGACCCAATCGTCAAAGAGGAAAAGAGAGTTTCTTCGATTTCCACGCGCAATTATAAATAGAATCGTCGCGACGGCGGACGCTGACGACGCGGAACTATAAATCGACGCTTTGTGATTTTACGCGTGCGCGCGCGCGTTACGCATTTATCAGCTCCCGCGAGGCGTCTGGTGTCGGTTCTAACAGAATAGCGATGGATGTAACATTGAACGCAACTGGTAATGTCTTGCGGTGATTCTATATCGCGGCGCAATCGCTTTTGCCAAGTTAATCCATTAACGTCCGGATGTCAGTCGCGCCGCGCGCCGGTGTTTCGCGTTGCGTTCATGTTCTATATACGCGCTCGCAGTATGTATGTACGTTAGGACGTTATCCAAAATCGATCTTGCGGCTAACCAGCTCCTTGCTTGCTTCAGCTGACGTTTTAATGTAATATGCGAGTGACAAATTTGCGATGTTACGTTTAGATTCACGATTTATCGCGGCCGCGGAACAAACCGCATGCATACATATGACACATGAAGTCTTGTTTCTCGATGTAAACCTGCTCCGAGTGATTCTAATATTGTAATTCAACACTGGAATAACGGTTTTTGTTTTGTCTTAAGAATTATTTCCTACTTAGCCTTTAAAAAAAAGAGTCTGAAAATTAATTCTTCGTCTGCAGACTTAAAAAACAATCTAGATAAGAGTATTGCAGACTGGAACCTCTGTGAAGCTCACGCGAGTTTAAGATTTATCTCGCGGAAAAATCAATATTTTTTCAATTTCTTTTTTTTAATCGAAAGTTTGAACGATTCTGCGTTGATAAAAAAAAAAAAAAAACAAATTGAAAAAAAAATCTCTAGTAGTTTCAAAGATTATAAACGTTTGAAAAACTAATGTTTATTAGAGATTGCCGATGCGCAATTTTTGAGTGGGTCTGCAAAGATTCTATTCGCATACGAAGAGTTAACTTATCAAAACTCTAAACAATAAAAAAAATTCCATTAATAAAGAAGTTAAAAAAAAGAAAAGTTTAAAAAGAAAGAAAGAAACTTTTTCACGAGCTTTTTAAATTGCTGTAATCCCATTAATGTTTTATAATATACAGGAACTGAATGTGAAAGTCGGAGTAGATTTTATTCTCATATGCACTTTAAGAATTACGTATATTTGTACCTGATATTTTTTTCTAAATATAAAAATATATAATAGAAACAAGCGAACAAAATACGTAATTAAACTGTTAGATAAGACGGCAATTATTGCGTAAGTATTATCGAATGGTTGTTATGTTCGTTTCTAGTAGTCACAGTTTGATATATAAAATATTATAGTTATGAACCGAAAAAAAAGACGCGAGGCTGTTGCTGTATAATTTATTTGTCAATCTAATTCTAACGAAAGTGAAATGGCTGAACTGACTGGCGTTGTACTGAATAGCTAATTAGCTTTCTTTACTTTCTCTTAATTTGAAAATCTGCGATTGTCGTGACTGCGATATATATTATGTATAAAGAATGCGGCCTACACACGCAGTATTACATGTTAAATAAATTTAGTTTGTTAAATAAATCAACAGTTCAATAAATATTGTCACGCAATTGTTTTATATTTTTTTATTTTATATTTATCTCTTGTGTTCATTACAATAAAGATATAACATTTTATTGTATTATTTTCTTATTTATATTCATGTGCGATACAGTTGTTATATTGCATTGCATTGTGTTATATTATATTGTATTGTATTGTGTTATATTATATTGTATTATATTATATTATATTATATTATATTATATTATATTATATATTATATTATATTATATATTATAAATTATATTATATATTATATATTTTATTATATAATATTCTCATAAAGGTTTTTAGAAATTAAGGTTTTTGCATATATATTTGTTTAAGTAATACATTTTTAATTTTTAAATTGCTATATATTTGTGATTATATATTCTAATGCTAACTATAAAATAGGTTTTGCGTATCGCTTGATATGTATATGTTTCTACATATATGTATATTATGTTTCTAAGTGATATAATATCGTGAGCAGTCGATGACCTTTCGCTGGTCATCGAGCGGAACTACTTCCTTTCAGATTTCACTATTGAGTTATTTTTTATTTAAATACGATATCTAATTACAATTGGAAAACTTAAATCATAATTCAAACTCACATATGCAAATTTTATTTAACGCTTTTTTTCTTAATCAATATGCGCATTAGCAAGAAAGAAACACAATTACTTTAAATAATTTGCTGTTAAATAATTTGTTGACAGATAAAACAAAAATATGGCAAGATCTATATGTAAGTTTGTTTAAAAAATATTAATTTTCAATATGTCTCTTAATGTCTTAATTTTTAATTCTGGAGGAAAACAAATAAAGAGTTGTAAAAAAATTATAAAACTAACGACGGCAGAATGTTAGTAAAACTGCGGCTATTGTAATTAGCTATAATTTTTTGAGAATATCTTGAGAATACTAAAAAACAATTGACATAGAAGAATTAAATGGTTTTTTCATTGTAGACAATGTTTATGTTCTCTTGTATTTGTTTTACTTTCTCGATTATCGGCATGATCGACTATTGTCGTTGCGATCTGGTACAAGTTAGACTGTGCAATAGTCACTTGTGTAGAGTCACTTTTCAAGCACAATACTTTACTACGTAAAAAATGCTTTTAATGTAAAAAGAACAAACAAAACAATTTTATATTTACTTCTATACTTAAAAAATTCTAAACTTAATTTCTACAAGATATCCTATTTTAATCCAGTCAATTTTCTCCGAGATTATTGATGATACAAAAAATGTTTCAGACAAGAGTGGAACGATTTTGAAAAGGACATATTTTGATGACATTGTTGTTTTTTTTACATAAAAGGCTTTTCTACAAAAAGATATGAATATCATCTCTACTTTTTTAAATGGAACTCTGTTTTCAAACACTTAAGGTTGTAGCTCATCTCAAGACGAATACAATGATCATACATTCAAAGTCACGGACATAAAAAAGTTGAAAAACAAAAGCTAATCGTCTATACTCGTCGTCTATATTGCGCCCGCGGACATTAATACGCATTCCAATTTGCTCTCTGAATGATCTTTCGACTTCTGATAGGATATTTAAAATGAATGTTATGATTATGCAATTATTATTCTTTTCTTTTAAAGTAATGAAATAATTAAAAATAATTAAGATAAAGAAACTCGCTATGACTAATTTTAGAAAAGTGCTTGTAAATATGACATGTCATGTTTTATTAAAATTTATTTTGTACACGTGACTAGCACATTAGTAGCATCATTACAATTAAAAAAAAAGAATTTTTTTTTTATTATAGTCTATACATATATTATTATATATTTATTAATAGGTAGTGAGCATGAAAATAGTTACTGTGTAACTAATCGTCCGTCTCTTCTAATCGGTAACAAAATGGCACAAACAATTAATTCTGAAACAAAATACAAATATAATAAATATAACACAATATTTATAGTAAAATTTTTGTAAAATATATATACTCTACTCTCATATATTTAATTTTATTCAAATTTTCTAAACGATATATTTTTTAGCACTTATATGCAAGAAAACTAACACAAACTGCATACTGGGATCATTTCAGAAAACAATAAAACAATATATTGAATGCAAATACAAATTACATTACAAAGAAGGAAGAGAGAAAGAAAAAGAGAGAGAGAGAAAAGGAAATATAGAAAATTAAATTTTATAGGAATTCATAAAGAGTGAAGATTGTGAAGTAGAAAAAAGTGCACTTTCTTTCATATGCACTTCAAGAAGTTGTTAAATTCATTGTTTCTCTCATATACATTACACACAAAGATGTATCAAAGTTGTATAATATAAAGAATATATCATTATCCTTTATTTTATTTAATAAGTAAATAATTTTATCACCTAAGTGACTAGAAAAGTCTAAATCTAAAAATAATGCTGAAATATCTTTTAATATTACAAATCAGCGCTTTTTAGTCAGTACTGAATTCTCAAGAAAGGAGAAGTTTAACTCGATGTATTATTGTAATTGCTCTTCTTCTTCTGCGCGAGAAAGTTTAGTAACACAATGACACACTCATACAACACACGCAGATTTTCATCGCGACGAAAAAATACGCTGGAGTTCTGTGTATACCTCGAGGTAACAACATAGCTCGCCTCGCCTTATCCCACAATTACCGGCGTAAATTATGCCGCAGCTCACGGAGAATATTTCACGCCGTTGACGGTAAACCTTGCGTTAACGCCGTCTCGCTTGTCCGCGTCAATTTACGAGCGATGTTGCCTGGGCGTGCGATACACGCTGCTTTTTCGCGACTCGCCGTTTAGATATCTTGTGATATAGCCGTGATCTATTTAAATGAGTACACATTATGCTGCTACACGATGTCATCTCCTATCCGGTGTATCTTCTCTTCGTCCCTTACAGAGCGATCTATAGCTCTGTAAGGAACTAAGGGTAGTTAGTCTTTGCAGGATTAATAATCAAGAAATTCTAGCTTTAAATCGGGCTGAACGTATTCGGATTTTTACAGGTCGTTCTCTGTCCAATAAGCAACTTATTGAAGTGTATCTCTATCATGAGATTCCTCTAAATTGAAAGTGTTTGTGTGCATTTCTAGTGATTCAAACTCCAAAAATCTACAAATAATATAGATCCTTTGTATTGCACACTCTAATCCGCTCGAGAATGTAAAAAAAGATCAAGATCTTCTCTTTTGTTAGTTGTAATACTAATGATGACTATTGAAGGGTCCATGGATTCATCACTCTAATAACCAATTATAAAACACATGTTTGAAACTATATCAATAACAAGTATTTATTTATATATCGTCGTATTTTTTATTACTTAGGTCGTGTTTGTCCTGAAATGCCATTGTGGCGTCGTCTATCAAGCTTTTCTATGCATTTCTGTCTTTGGCTTGCCTCAGAGCAGGAGGTGAGGTCCTTTTGAGGGTTTTTACTTGATCAGACCAGCGGATAGACAATAAAAAGTATAAATGATCAAAAAATTCATTTTTTTCGAAGACGCAAGTATTTCTTTTGGCTCGCTTGCAGATATATTCTCTTTGTATAACTAAAAAAAAACAAAATTATTTACATATTTTTCATTATTATTATCCTCTCTTTAAAAAGGCTTGTAAAGGCGTCTATTCAAATATATCAAAGTTTTTATTAAAAAGCTAAAAGATGTTAAGAAGATGCCGAATCGTTCTGTTTTATCGGCACTTTGTTTTGCACAACTTAAATTTTACATCTATTGATGGGAATGAAAAACGCTTCCTTAGAATGAAAGAGAATATGCTAAAACAATTGCTCGGACAAAAATCAACAAGAAAAGCGAAAAAAAGTTTATGAACTCACGACGTAGACAACATTTTCACTTCGTTAACAAACTTGGTAGTACAAATTATAACACAACTTGTCCATTCTACAGACATAAACGAATATTTTGAGTGTTTTAGAAATGAATTTTGAAGCTTGTAAGAAGAAAAAATGTGACAATAAGATTAGTGCAGGTTTAATAGAACCGCTAAAGAGATACATACATCTATCCTTGCTTTTCTCATGTCATCTATCTTTGTCTCGGTCCGACTAGAGAGCGTCATTTAATGAACAGCGTAGTGGCTGAGTGGTTAATTGTTTGCACATAAAAATCCAAAAATATTGTTTGTTTTTTAAGTGCGAAAATAAAAACAATGATTTGTTATGTGTTTCTCCAATCAGCCGCAATCTTGCGGAACTACATAGGTCATTAAAAAAGTTTTTTGAAATAAGTTTCTTATCAAGCAAATCTTATCTAGTGATCTATGTAAATCTAAATATTTTAAGAAGATATTTTCTATTTTGTCTGGCCAACAAAGTGACATTTTTCACAAATTGCTTGTGGAAAAAATACTATCAAAATGAATTTTTTTAGAAGTAATTTATTAAAGCTTATACTTTTCTAAAAATATTATTTTGCTATGTTATTAACAAAATTTATTGCGGATGGCGGTAAAGTAAATAAAAAAAAATAAAAAAAAATAAAAATCACTTCTGACGAAAGAAATTCCGCTTTTCTAAGTGATTTGAAACAAATAAATAAACAACTTTTTTTAATCTATTCGAATATGCATATGGCAGAAACTAATTAAATGTTATAAGTATACATAAAAATGCAAGATTTGCAAAAGTTTTACTCATTTTTATGCGATAATAAAAAAACTATTGCAGATTTTGCTTTAGTTGTAGGTCATAGAAACATGTCTTTTAAGTAAAATTTGAAAGCGATATCTTTAATAATTTTAACGGAATTTTCCTTATCAATTCAAAAATGTGATTTTAAGAAAAATGTTTAATTGAACTGAAAAAATCTGTTTAATATTATACTTATTTACGCGCCACTTTATTTTCCATAAAGAGCAACATTCTATACAAATCTTAAGATGTGCATCAGATGTTACATGAAATTACGAACGTCTAGTAGACGTGTGATGGGTTTTATGTCCGTGCGACTTGTAATTTTGCTGGTTCTTTGAATTTCGAGTTATATAACTTCACAAATGTATTCTCAAGACTTCAAACCTTTGCAATGTATAAAAACTATCAATTTTTTTGAAGCGTTAAGATAGAATATCCCTTTAAAGTTGATTAGAATCTCGAAAACATGTACTATAACAGTGTTAAATATTTTTGTACATTGTAATAAATCCGCAGCGTACACATATTTCCTGTTCAGTACATTTCCGCAACTGTGGTCTGCAGTGCATTTGTATTTCTCGGTTATATTTGTTACCGAACAACCGTGTAGCAGCATTCGATATTATATTTCACCAACAATAAAACGAAAAAGAAACAAAGTAAAAATATCGTAAACGGTGTGTATCTAGAAAGAAAAAAACGAAGACGCAATCCGACGGAATCAGCCGTGGTGTTTCGTTGCTGCAACAAACAAACACACTTTAGCACGCGGTTAACCTAATCGTATCGCGTGAACGGAGATTAAGATACGAAAAGTAGGTGACCGGCCAAGCCAACCAAGACCATCGATACGCTCAATATAGCCGTTAGCCTGGTGGATGTAGGTGTATTTTGCACGATTATCCGCATGCAAATCAAAATTTTTTTCTGTCTCGTGGTGCAAACTAATCTGCTGCGAGTATCTGACGGGAAGCAATTCTGCATTCTGCGAGAATTCCTTGTCTGAATCAATATTTAGATCATGAGAGAGAAAGGGACAGATGACATATTATTTATGAGCTCATAATATCACTGATGTGTGTGTGTGTGTCTTACAATTATCATTATGCACCGTAAGTCTTATCAAAGAAATATGTGTCCGCTGAAACAAATCGAAACTCGACTCGAGCTATATCTTAAACGTCAGGCAAAGAAGAACATCAAGGAGAGATACTACGCGTGAGGACCAGAAGTTGTCGCTATTTCCGACATGCTATAAGCTATAATATTAATCAGCTTCGAAAAGAGACGAAATAATCAAAAAAGAGACATTGATCAAAATTTTGTGATCGAAACTTGTGCGCCACATAAATTTCATAGATTTCATGAGAATTTGATCAAACTCCGGAAGATTCAGTGTAAATATGTAGAAGAAATTTGAAAAATTTTAGAAAAACTAAATTCTGAAGTATTTAAAAATAATAAATTAAAAAATATAAATTTAAATCGATAAACAATATATATATATATATATATATTGAACATCTACACGCTGAGTAGATAAATTAAATGTCAAGCTTGTGTGTTTCAAAATTTAAAATAGTATTATTATTATATGTATACTATATCTACGTTTAGTTCTCACTGTAGTAAATTTACATTTTTGTTAAATTAAAACTATTTTTATAACTACCGATATAAAAACAAATATTAAAGCTAGTGTTCAACTACACATAGAAATTCGAATTAAATTCAATTCAAAAATTCAACTTTGATGCTTGAATATAGACATATAAAAGTAAATCAAGTATCTTAGATAAAATGATTAAATAACGCTCGCGTTGTGAATACAAAAAATTGAAAGAAAAGATCAGCATTTGACGACGAATTACAAAACTTCTATCAAGGTAACATACTACTCCATACATGTATTAAGGATGACAAACCGATAACTTTTTTTAAGAAAATTTCTGCGACCATGTACATTCTGACTTTTGTTTGACTTTTTTTTTTGTTTTAGTATGTAAATTTTCGTTTGAAGAAGACCCAAGTAAAGGTTGAAATATTACGATTTGCGGCTTAAACGTTTATATAGAATAATTGATTGTATTTACTAATTATAACATCTAATTTATTGCTCGAATTTCACTTTTTCTTTCAATTTTTTGTATCTTAGATGAATTTTCGAATTAAAATTAAATTTAAATCAAATTTCCATGTGTATCAATTTACACATTAAAAAAAAAAATGCACGTATATTCAGCATATAGGTTCGTATTGATCTTCATCAGTCTAAGTTATCGATGTTAAATTATTCTCAAAAGTTTAAATTTGTGTTTGTTTTACTTACATATATTGTACGTCGTGTCCAAAATATATATCTTTATTATTTTTTGTGTCGTCATGTTGCGCAAGAGCTGATTCTCGAACGACCGAGGTCAGTCACGTCGACGCGTAGATGTCATTGATAATCTATAAATATATACGAATCGCCGTGACATCGACGGCGGTGATCTAGGCCTTGACTGATCCGCAGAACTAGTTCCTGTCTCTTATCCGCGCGGAGAATCTCGAAGAAAGATGCGTAGGATGGCGATTGTTTAATGGCATTTCGGGTTCGAGAGCACGGACTCCGATTGTAACGGTGTGTAGTTTACATTCGCGGATGTGTGTGTCCGCACGCGACTCCACTGCGTGGAACGTAGTACATACATCATTTGTTACGCTATAACCGAATAACCCATCCTGGCTACAACACCTGAACCGGTCTACGATACTGCAAAACAAAGAACGGTCGCAGTAGTCATCATTGTAGAGATCGGATTCAGTTGGCAAACTGATAATAACTCTGTCATTCGACGATTAGACGCGACATTAATCATAAGCCGAAGGTTATCGTACAATAGAAACGGTGATTTACGAGTACAATTCTATCAACCCCGTTAACAGCATAAATTATTATATATTTTATAATAGCAGAGTATGATAAAAGTCGATTAACCCTGTATCTTGTTTGAAACAACAATATAACTTGTGTGATTTTGTGCGTACATTATTATTTTTATATTTCAGTTTTATTTTGTGACTTATACATACAATCAACAAAAGGTACGTTATTGG
>QVOA01002749.1:0-45846 GCA_014825685.1 Pseudomyrmex cubaensis
GATTGACTGATTTGACCAATGTGATTGATCAATTCCGTAAGACCTGCGACCTGCGTCTTGCATCTGCGTCTTATGTAGATAGGCCTTAATGCAAAAGCACGGTCGAACAGAATTCTTCAGAAAAAATATCTACATAAGTATACGTAAGTATTATAAACTTATTTTAAAGTATAAAAACAGCACAAAAATAAATGAAATAAATGAAAGTAAAAAAGGTCGATTAAAAAATAAAAGTTATAAAAGCACAACAATGGCACGGCACGCTATTATAAAATAATAATACAAAAATACTAATAATATTACTAAATAATATTATTTTAATAATATTATTTTACTATTAGTTTAATAATATTGTAATAATATTAAATTTTTTTTTGCATTATATGTAAATTTTTATTTTTATATTGTGAATAAAACTATTGAAAACACATTTATCTTTCTTTATTATCTTTTTATATTTCATTCTTATATTGAATAATATCGCGCGCGAAGTATAAATTTGAGATATCTTATTGGTTCCGCTATATTTTGTCAAGACCAATCAGATGGAAGACTGTGGTCAGACTCATATAATCATATTACAGGGACTCTAGTAGCATAGGGCTCCCGCACTTTAGTCTTATATCTTTATGGTATAAACTGGTTTCACGGTCTTCACGGATCCACTGAGCCATAAGGACACGAAACCAAACCTAATCTTTGAAGAATATCAGAGATAATACACATGCTTAAAGAGAATTTATATATGCATGTATCGTGTATCGTGTATCGTGTATTGTGCTTCGTTAATTCATAGCAAATATATTCTTTATTAATTGCTTAACTAATTACAAAACTATATTATAATGGTAAAATGTTTGTTTTGTATAATTTAAGAATACATTTTAACCAATAATAAAAATATTTAATAGTTTAGTTTCAGAAAATTGTAGTTATGTTTCGATCTTTTATAGATGTAACACTTAATAAATATACATACATAACACACTAATATTAATGTGTGTGACTACAATTTTTATTAAAATATATATATTTTCTACATAGGGTAAAAATAAGAGGACACGTAAAGTTGTAACGCAGAGATTTGCCCAAATGAAAAAGATGATCAGTCTGAGTGATTCACGATTGTAAGTTTTTTTTTATATTTTGTTTAGCAAATTATGTTATTTTGTATTTATAAGTACTTTGTGTAAAAAAAGAAAAACAAGTAAAACAAATATGTTTAACAGAAAACCAGAGAGACGATTGCCATCAAAGAAAGTTCCAAAGGAAGATCCATCTAAAATAAAGATTACAAGAACGTAAGTAGTAACATTACATACATATGTATATTTGTTCATTTTCTTCTGTTTTTTATTTTAAACTATTTTTAATAAAAGTAGTTTTAAATCAAAAAAATTTTATAATAAGATTATAGACCATTAGGAGCTAAGAAACATTGATAAATTAAAAATATTTATATTAATTATATTATTTATATTTATATTATTTTTATTTATATTATTTATATTACTATTATTGAAATAGTTTGACTTTTGATTTAATTCTTTTAAGCCAGTTCATTATATTAAACTTTACTTGAAAAAAGTAGTTTTGCATAAGTATGGAATCATTTTTTTATATCATGTTTTTAAAAATTGTTTGAATTATGTATAATTATATTTTTAGGCCACAGCAATCATCAGCATTGTTTTTTCAATATAACATGCAACTTGGACCACCATATCATATTTTAATAGACACAAACTTTATCAACTTCTCTATTAAAAACAAATTAGATATTGTACAAAATATGATGGAATGTCTCTATGCAAAGTGTACACCTTATATTACAGACTGTGTGATGGGTGAATTAGAGAAACTTGGACAAAAGTATAAATTAGCATTGAGAATTATCAAAGATCCACGATTTGAAAGATTAAAATGTCTGCATAAAGGAACTTATGCAGATGACTGTCTAGTAAATAGAGTGACACAAGTAAGTACAAACTACAATATCTTATATATTATTATCTTACATTATCTTATTGTATATTAACAAATGCTTGTATTTGCATTTGATATAGTAATAATATAAATTTACTTATTATTAGTTAAAAAAATAAGACACTAATACAATTACATTATTTCAGCACAAATGTTATATAGTGGCAACTAATGACAAAGATCTCAAAAGAAGAATACGAAAAATACCAGGTGTACCAATAATGTATATATCTCAGCACAAATACACAATAGAACGAATGCCAGATGCATATGGCGCACCTAAATAGCTTTACTTTATTTAGATCTTGCTTGTAATATACGTATAATTATGTTTTTATTACATTTTAAACATAATTTGTACATATATAAAATAAAATAAATTTGTATTACATATTGATTACATATCTAATTTTTTGGAAAATAATAATATAAAAACCATTTATCTTTCTTTTAGTCAAATAATCAAGACCAAAGATAATAAAGACCTAAAATAAATAATAAAGACCTCTAAAGACTCTTATGGTAACGAAGTAAGAAGAAATAAAGGTTTAAAAATCAAACACAAGATGTCTGTACAAGTTTTACAGAATTGATTTCTGATCTAGGAAACTTTTACTATCGCAAACTCTTACCATTTCTTTTATTATTTTACACTTATATTTGTGCAGACATTTTGCGTTGTTTTAAGTCATTTTATGTTGATTATTTATGTTTTTATTTGTTGACAATAAAGTATGTAATATTCTACTTGCATTATAGATAAGTTTAAGCCATATATACAGAATTTGTATTAAAAAGAAGTCACATTTTTTCTTCTATTTTTAAAAAAAATTCTGCTTTTATGTAATTTATATGTAATTACTGCATCCTACATATTTTAATGTGACTACGTAATACATCATCAGCTGTTAGGACTACGTATCATGATCTTCAAGATTTAAAGAATTCGAGATATATAAAGATTAATATGTAATTGATTAATGTAATTGATAATTTTTTTATTTGTGAGAAGTATTATGGCTTTTTTATTTTCCGATAAATGTCAAGATGTCTTCTTGGATTATGATTTTTCTAATATTGTAAAACAAATAGTAGCATACGCATAGTGTTACAAAGGAGAATTTAGCATTTTAATCAAGCGTTCGTACGATCAATTCAACGTTGTAGTATATGTTGCACATCGTTTGAAGACGGACATGTTTCTTCACCTCAAAAAAATGTTTCTTTTATCTAAATTCATGTAACGCGAGAGTCGACTCGAAGCGTCGCTTGCTCCGACAAAAAGGAAGTAAAGAATAGAGAAGGAAAGCGCCGAAGGAGAGACCGGTCTGTTTCATGCACGTAAATCGGTCAACCTATCAAAGCACCAACTAATATAGGTACGTATCTTTGCAAAATAATCATATCCACTAAATTAGATTAAAGAAAACATCAACGGTGCGAGCTATACGCGTAAGAAAAAACAATAAGAGAAAGAGAAGTAAAAAGCTGAAGAAAGAAAGAGAAGAGAAATTGGTTTGAAATATGATCATCGTACACATGTCATTCTAACAAAGTTAAATATCTTTTATTAATTACAACATCTTTTTTTTTAGTACAAATAATGTTTGATGTTAAAAGATGCCATCTTCCATTTATACAAGGTCTAAATAAAAAATTTATTTTTCATTACTTCTATAAATACCATCGATCAGGACACGCGTAGTTCAGTTATTAATTAAAACACAGTGCCAGACGCTCCAAAGTATCATAAACCGTTGAGAATACATTGATGAAACTCTGTGCCGTATAACAAAGTATACATATTGTAACAAGTACAACATTTTTGTAAGTGAAATAAATCGTTTTTGTTTTTTTGTGACACATAATTGTTGCAAATCTTACAGAGGAAAAGAAAGACCCGAAAGGATCGAACAAAACGCTCGATCGCGATAACGGATCAGCTATAAATGTAACTATATAGACATGCATATGTCTACAGATCATGGTCTGTATTCCAAAATATTTCTTCTTTTCTTTATCATCCTTTTGACGTTTCCGTATCTCTTCATGTGGCAATCTTTACCCTTTAGATCTAAGGGTGTTTTTCTGTCTATATATATATATATATATATATACATATATATATATATATATATACTCTTCCAAATATTGTCTCTTCTCTCCCACATATTATTCACCTTTCTTCTTTGTCTTTCTTTCTCTTGTTGTGATCCTCGTACTTTCGATCTTTCTCTTTCATTTTTTCTTCTCTCTCTCTCTCTTTCTTTGGTCCACTCGACATCTCTCTTGTTCTTACTATGTCTTTCTCGTTCCTATCGATGGACAACGTCCTCGTCGCACGGAGCTTCAGCACGCGGCGGCCATATTGCATACCTGAGCCTCCGCATTGCTCGTTCCTCGAGGGCAAAAGGGAGAATATCTCAGCGAGACGACGGCGGGATGCGCGAGGTGAGTCGAAGGAAGAATCGCGCGTGGAAGATGGCGAGGAGGGAGGGCTGAAGAGAGGTGAGACGTTGGGGAAAGGAGAGGAGTGGCAGAACGGGGGCCCGCTGCTCCAAACGCGTGAGTAAAAGAGAGAGGAAAACATCAGACGAAGAAGCCTATAAGGCCGATAAGCAATGGTATGGTGAAAAGGGTGGGAGGGTGAGAAACGGGAAACAGGTAAGAGAGAAGGTGGGAAAGAGAACTGAAGTAAGAACGAAGAAACTGAACGCTCGGGGAAAGAAAGAGCGACGGAGACAGAAGTTTGAACGTTTCTTGACACGAAAAGAAGAAAGAAAGAGATAGAGCAATGTTATTAGAAAGAGCAAACGAGATTATTGTAGAGTGCGGTGAAACTACGTTTCATGAAACGAAGGACAGAGAAGGTGATATTGATAGGCCCCGCGCGGGTTGATCGGGAGGAAGGTAGAGATGGAGTAAGAGCAAGAAAGAAAGATTAACGTTGGGGCCCGATGGATCAGAGAGGGACGGCATCAACCAGCCTGAGAAGAATGCCTCTCCCGGCAGAGGTGAGGTTCTGGGACCGGCTCGATTCAGTCGAGTCAGGTCAGTCTTCGAGAAAGAGATACTCTTCTCCGCGGTCGCGTTCCGCGTTCTTTTGGGGCCTTATGTCGCGCTTATTTTGGAGCCCTCTCGCGTTTTCGTTATTTCTCCTTTATTCCATTTATTCTTTCCTCTCTCACTGTCGATCATACCCCGCGCTTAGAATCTTCACCCCTTGATAACGCCTGTTCCGAAGCGCGCACGCGCACAAACCCAGTTGTGTTATACTCGTGAGATCGCTCCACGATCGGTGAATCTGAGTAAGCATTGCATCGCGATCGTGTGAATTTTCTGACGATTTTCGTAAAAGATAGCACTATCAGCGCGAGTCCGATAAAGTTGCAAACTCGAGAGTGATTCGCGAATTCGAATTCTCCTTTTCTCATTCTTCGAGGCTAGGCCACTAAATTTGTTCGATCGAATCGTTACTGTAAATTGGTACCGCGAGAATATGTACACATTGTAAATCGTGCTTTTGTTATGTGATCCGTGCATTTGATTCTAATGTGCTCTCGTTTCTGTGTAGTGTTTACGTTACAAGTTTTATTAAGCTTAATACAGGCTGATAATAAAATCGTAGATTATTAAGAATCTGAGTGTTTTGATACAACTATTGCCAATAACACATCGAGCAACTTTGCTGTCATCGAGAATCACTTTTTTTATAAAACGATTTATCATCGTGAGATTGCGGTACGATAGAATGAAGATGTGAACTCTTAAACACGTGATGTAGGTAGTATATGTTTTCAAAACGCAAGAGTTAGGAGATCTGTCTGAAAAATTTATAAGAAGAAAGAAGAAGATATATTCTTTCATAATCATATCATAAAGTGGATTGGAAATCGGAAAAGCGATCAAAATAACAACTCGTTCTTCTGTTTGCAGATATTCTTACGAATATCCGCAGACGCGCGTTTCGCGAGGCGCGGCTCTCGGAGGGTCACTGCCCCCTCTGCCGAGTAAAGTCTCTTTTCGTGTACACTTGACTTTCAGCGATAAAGAAAAGAAAAAAGTATAAAAGAAAGAAAAAAAAATTAAAGAGAAAGGGAAAAGAGAGAAAGTAAAAAAAAAAGATAGAGAAATAGTTATAGAAAAAAAAGAAAAAGCAATAAGTATATTCGCCACCTTCGGATGCGCAAGTTCAAATCAAGAAACTGAATGAAAAAAAACAATGCGACGTAGACAGAAGATGTTTCAGGTAGTTGCGCGTGATTAATCTTCATTTTCGAAGAATGTCGCGATACGTACAATGCACCGATACATAGACGCGGAAGACGACGACGGGATTATCGTCGGTCACGACCATGAGGAGGCAGAACGACAGGTAGTACGTAATCGGACCGCGCGATTTTATGCCGACGACGAGTCACCGTGAGCCGAGATTTGGCTAAGACAGGTGGGCGTGTCGCGGCGAGACAGAAGAGATGATCATAAGGGAATTGATGATCTTGGCCCTGCTCCTGGGACTCCTGTCAGCGGTGGACCAAAATGGCGGCCAGGTCGTCGGCCAGGACGCAGTGGTGGTGGCGACTGCGGCAGCGTCTGATAAGTATTTTATTTCTCGTGACCTATCTCAAAAGGTCACGCGATTAGTGCCACGAAGGTCACCAATGTTGCCACAAGACAGCGCTGCGACGACGGATCTAGCGATGCAGAGCAGAGCAGTCGACAAACGGGTCCAGCTTGAAGTCAGAGAGGGCGAGCCCAATGGTACTTTAGTCGGCAAGATACCGATTGAAAATACCTACACCTATAGGTTTAACGAGCCGCCTCAAGAATTTGTTCTCGATCCGAAAACTGGCGAAATAAGAACAGCCAAGATACTCGACCGTGAAGCTTTGAGCAGCGATCGGTTTGACTTCGTTGTGCTGTCAAGTCAACCGACTTATCCAATCGAGGTGCGAATTCTGGTGCTTGATATTAACGATAATAGTCCAGAATTCCCAGAGCCTAGCATCGCGGTGAGCTTCTCGGAATCGGCTGTGACCGGTACTAAGCTCCTGCTGGACGCTGCGACGGATCGAGATACACCAGAGAACGGCGTGCTAGACGACTATTTTATTGTAAACGGTAATACAGAGGGAAAGTTTCGTTTGGAAGTCACCGGCAGTCCTACTGGCGAGACAAAATATCTGCATCTAGAGACCACAGGCAAGCTGGACCGTGAGCAGGTGGAATTTTATTCGTTAAACATTTGTGCGCGCGACCGCGGCCGACCACCGCGCTTGGGTTACCTGTTAGTAAATGTGACAGTGTTGGATGTAAACGATAATCCACCTGTATTTAATTTGACTGAGTACATAAAGGTATTGAACGAAAGCGCACCAGTCGGCACAAAAGTTGTGACTGTGTATGCCACCGACAAGGATTCAGAAGACAATGCTAAATTAACGTATTATTTGGCGAATGACGAGACAAAGTTTACTATTGATCCGGAAACTGGAACAATTACGACGGCAGAACCATTGACATGTGATCGAGAGATCTGTGTACCTTCTAGCAAAAATTGTACTAAAAACTGTGTTATTTCGGTCTTTGCCCGCGATCATGGTTCACCTAGGCAAGATGGCAGTACGTACGTAACGGTGAGCGTGTTGGACGCGAATGATCACGATCCCGTAATCAAGTTCAGATATTTGCCGGGGACCGCGACTTTTGCTACTGTTGATGAAAATGCTCCTAAGGAATCGAACGTTGCAGCAATAGCGGTGATGGACGATGATGAGGGACTCAACGGTGAGACCAGCGTGGAAATACGCGGCGGCAACGAGTTAAACCACTTTATGTTGTACAACACGCAACAGGGCCTTGATGTTGTGCGAGTTAACGGTCGATTGGATCGCGAAGAGATACCTAAGTACAATCTCACAATAGTCGCAATCGACAAGGGCACGCCGCCCAGATCAGCGACCGCTTACCTTGTGATCTATGTAAATGATGTCAATGATCATGAGCCGGTATTTCAGCAGAGCGAATACACAGCGGTGTTGTCGGAACTCGCGCCAATAGGTAGCTTTGTTGCCAGCATCACAGCCACGGACGCAGATTCTGGACTAAATGCACAAATTTTTTACGAAGTCTGCTCGGGCAATGAACAAGGCTGGTTTACCATGGATAATAAAACTGGTCTAGTCACTACTGTGGCTACTTTAGATCGCGAGATTCAGGATAGCATCAAATTGTATGTGTCAGCGTTGGACGGTGGCCCGAATCCCAAATACGCGAGCACGCATCTCAAGGTGACGATTCTCGACGAGAACGACGAGGCGCCGCGCTTTTCTGAAAATATCATCGAGGTCACGTTATCAGAAAATATTCCACCTCATAGTCTAGTAGCTACTCTCAGCTCTGTCGACAATGATCAAGGTACCAACGGTAGCGTCGCATATAGTTTTCACTCTAGTGTTTTGCGCGATTACCCCAAAACTTTTGCTTTGGATGCTCTAACGGGTCAGTTGACAACCGTGACCACTCTGGATCGAGAGACCGTGGCAGACTATAAAATTCTAGTAATAGCAAAGGATCAAGGCACGCCGGTGCAGTCTTCAACTGCAACCGTGTTATTAATACTGGAAGATGTCAACGACAACTCGCCGATTTTCTATCCTTGGAAATATCTAATGCTCATCTCTGAAAACGCTCCACCGGGTACGATAATAGGCAAAGTTACTGCCACCGATGCCGATGCTCGAGAAAACTCTCAAGTGAGATATTCCTTGGAGTCCGGTGGCGAAGGTCTTTTTGTGGTAGATGAGAAAACCGGTGAAATTGCTCTTCAAGGTTCTCTGCGAGCTGCGCACAAAACTTTATACGAGCTAATCATCTCGGCAAAAGACACCGGCGACCGAGTGGCGGCCAAAAATGCCGTGGTGGAAATTATTCGCGAAGAGGATTTGGAACATCTCGAATTTAACACCTACAACGGCTACGAATTCCGCATTTCCGAAGATCGAGGCGACTGCGATTCCATACCGTCTAGATTTCACCGGGATGTCGGAACGGTACATGTTTCGCAATATAGTAATATCGGTAAAGTGAGCTATGCTATTGTGTACGGCGACCCGAAGGGCAATTTCAAGATCGACGAGAGTAGCGGCACTATCAGTACTGCCGGTTGTCTAGATCGCGAGCGTATCAGTTCTTACAGCTTGCAACTATCGGCGCGCGCCAACCTTGCGTATGGCCAGACGACCGTCAACATTACCATACTGGATGTCAATGACAACTCGCCACGATTTCCCAAAGAGGAACGAGGCGATGAGATTTTCCTGCGAGAAAACGCAGCGGTGGGTCAAGAAGTGTGTTTGGCTCGGGCCAGAGATCGTGACGCTGGCGCAAACGCTAGAATCACCTATTCTCTAACACACAATCCAGATAAGCAGTTCAGAGTTGCCGAGAATTCAGGTATTATTTACTTAGATAAATCAATTCGCTCGCCGCCCGGCACGATTCTCTATTTAGAAGTAACGGCGACCGATTCCGGTAGCCCGCCATTGTCCGCTCAGCATCAGATCAGGGTGACAATTGAAGACGTCAACGATCATACGCCGGTCTTTCGATTAACTAGTTATGAAACTTCTCTGCCAGAGTCCACGCCGGTCAATGAACGTTTCTTCTCGTTGACAGCTCACGACGCGGACCTCGGCTCTAATAGCAGAATATTATACAGCATCACCGATGGCAATGCCGAGGGTCGTTTCGGGATTTTTCCTGACGGCCAACTCTACGTGAAAAACGCGCTCGATCGCGAGGAGCGTGACTATTACGCGCTCGAGGTCACTGCATGTGATCAAGGTAATCCTTCACGGAATTCCGTTGTTCCTTTAGTGGTACATATAATCGACGAGAATGACAATGCGCCCGAGTTCACCAACAGCAGTTTCATCTTTCATTTACGCGAGAACGAACCGCCCGACATTTTCGTCGGCAAATTACTGGCAACCGATCGTGACGTCGGCCGTAACGCCGATCTTATATTTTCGTTACCAGCTACTCAACAGGACTTCGTAGTTGATCCAAAAAACGGCTTTATCAAGTCGCTACGCATGTTTGATCGTGAACTCTTAGTAACAAACACTGGCACCAGCTATATTAATTTGGAGGCCACTGTCACCGACAACGGTGTTAATCGTCTTCGTGACCGCGTCAAGGTCACCATCTACATCACCGATGTCAATGATAACGTGCCACAATTCCAACGATTGCCTTATCGAGTGCAGGTGAGCGAAGGCGCCGCAATTGATACACAGCTATTGAGAGTGTACACAACTGATAGTGACGAAGGTTTAAATGGTGATGTTTTCTACTCGCTGGAGAACGGCAATCAGCATAGTCATTTTATGATAGACGAAGCCACTGGCCAGATCTCGCTAGTAAAGGAACTCGATCGTGAAACATCTGATATCTATGTGCTGACTGTCGTGGCACATGATGCTGGCCTAGAGACGCGCCTGTCATCTAGCGCAACCGTTCATATCGACGTGCTCGACGAGAATGACAATACACCGCGTTTTGTTGACAATAAGTCGCAAATCTCCGTACTCGAGACCACGCCAACTAACACCGAACTGTTGCGATTCAAAGCTACTGACAACGATCTCGAGGCAAATAGTGAGCTAACGTTCACTATATCGGCCGGTAACAAGAAAGATGCTTTCTACATCGACCCGCTAACCGGTATTTTATATCTGAAAAAGCCACTGGATTATGAAGAATTAACTTTACACAAGTTGAATGTCACCTGTAGCGACGGCGGTCATCCAAAGCTCAGCTCGGTCACCACTCTGAGCGTTGAAGTGATTGACACAAACGACAACCCACCAGTGTTCCCGAACACCGCAATAGTACGTCAGATACGTGAAGGTATTCCTGTGCGAACACCCATCGTTACCATTATCGCCGAAGATCCGGATTCAGACGATAACGGTGAAGTTAGCTACTCAATTCTCAGCCAAGATCCGGAAGATCAAGTGCGGCGTTTTGATATTGATCCTATGACCGGCGTGATTCAAACGTTACAGTTGATTGATCGCGAAGAGGTAGACACCTTCAAGCTGATGGTGGTTGCAACCGATAAGGCGCAACCACCAAGTGCTCGTCTGTCTGCCGAGAAAGTGGTAATCGTGATCGTTGAAGATGTGAATGACAACGCGCCGATCTTTATCAGCATGTCAGCGGTTGTGTTGCCATCTTTGCATACCAACAATTTCAATCATCATCAGTCCTTAACTAAAGAAGTTATGATCACTCAACTGGTTGCCCGCGATCTCGACTCCAGCACTAACGGTCTGGTGACATACGAATTACTTCGCTCCAGCGTCAACTATTCGGACATGTTCAGAATCCACCGTAATACCGGTGTGTTGACCATGAGACTCCCACGATCGACTTTGAAGAACAGTCCTTTCGAACGGATATTCAAATATCAGGTAGGTGTTCGAGCGACGGATGAGGCGGTCCAAACAGACCGTCGCTCATCAGAGACCTATGTAACGTTGATCGTACCGGGCGAAGACGACGACGATCAGCCGATCTGGGAACATCAGGGTCAGATCGAGGGCAGCGTTTACGAGAACGAGCCAGTCGGCACCAGTATCTTGCAAGTGAGCGCGCGTAGCCGTCATACTAACATCGAGATTGAGTATTACGTGACGAACGTGACCAGCGGGGGCGGGCCTAGGGATGGGCCTCAGGTCGAGCGGCTGTTCGACGTCGACATGAAGACCGGCGTGCTGTCCACCGCTGCCCAGCTTGATCACGAAACCGGTGCTCAGTGGTACGAAGTGGAGCTGTACGCCATAGGTATAGGCGGCACCAGGCCCAGTACAACGTTCACCAAAGTAAGTCCACGCTTGGTTTTTTGATTGATCGTCTCGGTGATATTAATGATGCTTCCTTCTTCGGCTCCTGAAAGATATTCGGTGCTTTTTGTGTGGCGAATGCCCCATCCTGCGTGTTCGCCCCGAGTAATGTGATTTCTCGATTGTCGGATAAGACTCAGAACGACAAGCGAGTTCAGATTAGTGTTCACAGCGAAAGATTTAAATGAAAATAGTTTAATTGCTAAAATAATCTACCTTAAGATAGATGGAATAGTATGAGTTGTATTCATCGACGTGGTGAAACCATTTTTTTTTTAATAGATAATCTGTATAATTTTCAGCATTTTCACTCTTACTATATTTATATACTCACGTTCGCCTTTTCTTAATTTTATCTTCACGTTAATTTCTTCCTCTCATTCTTAGTTGACACAATAATTAGAGTGGTTATGTATGCGCGTGTCTTTCGCTCGCCAGACAAGCGATAATTCGATCGACTGAGATTTGCGTTACGCAACAATACTCTTAATGCAATTAGAGTCAGTAATAGAGAGATATATGCAATGAGGAGGAGAAACAGAAAGAAGCAAGGGGAGAAAGATTCACGGGAGATGAGGAGCGATAGGTGGAAGGACAACACGCGCACGAGAAGAAGAATGAGCTTCTCTTGTAGTAGGGAGAGAAAAAAAGAAGATGCGGAGGAGGAGAATGAGGGGGGGGGTATCGTGAATACGAACGGTTTACAGCCGGTTCAGTGCTGCATAAATAGGGCTTAGGACTCGAGACGTTTTCTCAAATTACAGGGCGCGTTTCAAATTTATACGAAAGCGCCGCACCGTCACCGCCACCGCTACGGCTGCCTCGTTTTATTAGAACGAAACATATCCTAATTAATTCGCGCATTTTACTTTGCGTTTATATACGGTGTGTCACAACTCGAGATCTTGTCTTTAATACTTAGCTCGTAAGTCGAGTTATGCTCGATATATTTAATATCTTATTCCAACAGCTCGTATACTATAAAAAGTAAAATATTGAAATCACGCACACGCACGTATATATATGTATAATAAAATCTTATATAAATTTGAAAAAATATCAATACCAACCGTAAAAAATCTATTTAAAAAATTTTTTTTAAATCAAAAACTTAATTTATAAGTTATTGGGACTTTTATTATTTTATTTAAATTTACGCAAAATTATATGAAAAACCGAAAGTCCGGACAGCATCTGTATAGTATTGATGTCTTATCGCAATTCAGTCTTGCCGCGGAATCGAAGAGCATAACAGCAGTCGATAGAGGAAGAGGAGACGGCTGTAGAATGAAAGAGAGAGAAAGAGGGAAAGGGCGAGTAGAAGAGAATAAACGACAAGATGAACCGCGTGCCAGGAAATCAACTCAGATTCGAGTTCGGGGGCTTCTCTCACTCTCCCGGAGGTTCGACTTGAGAAAAACTTGATCTCAGAGCGGGTGCAGCCCTTACCCCTCGCGCGTTCTCAGAGGCTTTAGAAGCGTGCGCTCAGTTCCATATCTATTCCTGGTGTGCGCTAACCCATTTTATTTCTAAAATATTTTTCTTGTCTTTCTTCTTTCTGTCTACTCTCGATTTTCTTTTTCTTTTTATCTTCGTTCAGTACATATTCAACTTTTTCCTTTTTAAATTTAACTTCTTCTTTGATATAACATTTTATTACTATTTTCTTATTTTATCACTATTTTCTGAAAAATTAAAAGGAACAAAGAAAACACTTTATAAACATGTTTTGAACAATTTTATTAAAAAAGCAATGGTTTTGATATAATGCTCAAGTTGTTGCAATATATATTTTCTTATATTATCGATTATATAAAATATTATATTCTCACGATTCTTTTCAATACTTCCCCTTCAGTAAATTAGATTTAATGCACGTAATACATAGCATTTTCCTTCTTCTTTTTTCTCTTTATTTTTTCTTTTGTTACACGATTCTTTCTTTTAATTTTTATCACACACATTTGCTGTAGAATCCGAGACTCTTCGGGATTATCGACTCTGCAGTTCGGACGTTTTTTGCTCCGCTTTCGGGACTTGCTCTTCGGGTCCCGTGCTTCGTCTACTGGCCTCTATGGCCTCTACGGTCCACCGAGAATCCGAACTCAGACCGTTTCTCTCCCGCACTCTTGCAGGTTAAAGCTGTTCTCTTTTTCGTCACGCGGATGGCATCATCGGCTTCATCCACGTCGACGGCTTTTTGCACGGTCTCCAAAGATCACGACGGGATTGTGAAGGCGGCATACAAAGTCATACAGTCGAAAGCGCGCCCTTCTAATTCTTTATACGACGATACATCTCTCAGCAAAGGTCGCACTTCCCACGAAGCGTGACTTCAATTATCATGCAATGGGACTCGCGTCTGGGTCTCTAGACGTATAGCAAAGTATATATCTCGCGGTGTGCCGCCCCGCGCCAATGACTTCGGCACACGGAGGTATTTGAAGTCCTTTGGACTTCATGAACATAATTTTCCGCTCAAGCTGGCCTTTCGTCTTATAAAATCTATTATATATATATACATATATCTCCAAAGAATAGCTGGAATTTCCTTTGATAACTTAATTTTTTTAATTACTTGAAAATTTCACATATTTTTCGCAGCGGTTTTGTTTGAGAAAAATTTGCGGGATTAAGAGAATTTTTATGGCGATGAATTCAACACATAATACAAGCTGTTAAAATAAAGTTTACATTAAATTACCGTACATTTATTTTTAAATATTATAATTTTATTACGTTTAAAATGGAGCATCGAAGAGAAGAAGCGTTCAATTTCGTGATATTAATGTCAGTGCAAAAAGATATGAGTTGAATCGCTATAAAATATATATCCGTCTTCATGGTCTTGGGTGGGTCTCTCGCGCAAAAGTAGGCGTGATATTCATTTTTCCAGCCGATAAATATATCTGTGGACAGGTTGGAACAAACGAACACATAATGTCGTTGCGCTAACATACACGCGCGCGCGAGAATATCTAATAATAGCCGGCAATAATTACGTCGGCCGTCGTGATTAATAATGCACGGTTAAACGCGTTAAATCCCGCAATTAACTCTTTCCATTTCGCAAGCTCGCGCGATTGCTTTGGTGTGTTTGTCAGATTATTTGTTATGTGTTACATCGCGCGGGAGAACAATGCGAAAGAAGACAAGCCGCCCTTTTTCAACTGCATTTTCCAACAAAATATTCATTAGCAAAACGTATATCTTTACCAAATACTAACAACATTTACTGCTTTCGTATTCTGACCAGTTGGAAAAAATTTGAAAGTTCGTCGGACGACTTTTCTTCGTCCTTTTCTTTCTCGCTTTTATTGGTGAGATCCTCGGTAAGAGATACGGCACGCTTGTTAAAGAAAAAGAGTGATAAAAACGAAAACAGGAAAAAAAGCCGCGGCGGTCTCGCGAATCCGCGGTTTTCACTTAATTATTCAGGACGAAGTTTACAGGCAATTAATTACACGCAGATATGATCTCATATCTGTATCTGTGCGCGAGCGCGACTTTCGGTACCTCCTCTCTTGTATTAGCGAGGCCGTCGTCTACTCACTCGACCAGTTGATGTCTCGATCATCTGTCATCCCTGCTTTAATTCGAGAGAGTGTGTCCTCAAGATAAACCGCCGAAAAAAAAGTGTTAAAAGCGCACATGCAAGCGCTGTTTAACTCTCGTTTAGTTCCCTTCGTGGCGAAACGATATCTCCTGTCGTTAGATGTGTTGTAAGAATATTTTACGCAACACCGAGTTTGCTACTTATCTGTTGGTTCCGACAGATCTCGAAGGAGCGACAGCAAAAAGTTTAAGATAACGGAAATGCGTTCTCACAATTTTATGAAATCCATAATAATAACAACAACAACAACAACAACAACAACAATAATAATAATAATAATAATAATAATAAAAACAGAACAATATTTAAACTTGACAATGGTTTGTACATATTGTACTCCGTGCCTCTTCCTCTCTTGAGCTTTCTCAGCATCCTAGTTCTTATTGCCGTTACTTGTCCCGTTGTCGGTCGTGAACAAAATAGCAGCGTTCGGTCACCTATCCGTTAATGAATCTTCTCGGGTCGAGACAGCGGGTTTTGTGACGCGGATTACAGAAAACGAACAATTTCCAACGATACTTTTATATACATTGCGCGCACGTTGCCGGCTCGATCCGACTCATGAGAGTCAGAATAAAGAAAGAAACGCGGGAGAGATGGCATCTTTAATGCCACGCTAATCTTCTACTCTTGCTCATCATCATCATCCACCGCCACCGCCGTCGCAGTCTGTCTGTCTGTCTCGTCGTGCCGTTGTTCGCCTGTTCGTAATCACAATCGTCATCCTGTTCATTTTTCAACGTCTTCTTTAGAAGGGCACGTCGAGAAGAAGAATCGGAACTGGACTCTCGGAAAGAAGCAGAGTGGGAGAAAAAAATCAAATCAGCTTGAAGTATAGCGAGCGTCTCGAAACATTCTTTCTTAAAAAAAAAAAAAAAAAAAAAAAAAAAAAAAAAAATTTTTATTAGATTTAACCAATACTTTATTTGCAATACTTTTTTAGCAACAATAAATGCGAAAGAATAAATCTACTAGACATAATCTTATTATTTTGAATACAGACTTTTGAATCAGACTTTATACTTTATTTAGTAGTCATAGATATAATATAGATTCAAACTTTGAGAAACGAGTAAATTCGTGAATGAACGTGAATGTCCACGACTTACACGCGTCAAAACATTCACAAACAATATCGATCGAGCAGAAGTCGCGTCAATGGACCGCATAAAGGGAAGCTGCCTTTTTAAAAAGAGCAAGGGATTGATGGCGTAGCGTGTCAGGTAGTATCTAGTGTGCTTGCATGGCACACCGAATTCGGAGTCGGAGAATGCAGATCCTTAATGTCGATAGATTTTTGAAGGTCGATACTTTTGACGGATTCGACGGGCGGGCTGGATTCGCGATGGCGCAGCTGAAATATTATTTTTCGGGTCCCGGATTAGATCGGCGGAATTGTCGCCGATAAAATACTCGCAGCGGGACACAACAGCGACTTCGAGATTCGTCTATTGAAATCACATAGAGCGTCCGTCGCGAGCGCAATAAAAAGGACGAAATTCCAGAACCGCATACCGTTTCTCCTCCGTCCATCCGGACCGTCGTTCGAAAGGATATCTTTCTGTGGATCTCTCTCTTTCTTTCTTTATTTATTTCTTTCTTTACCCGCTGGCTTCTCAAAGAGCCTCAACTTCTATTACTACTTCTCAGCTCGTCTGAAGACGTTCTGATACCGCGGCACATTGTGTTGCTCATAATTTCTACCTGCTTGTTCCTCGCTGTTGGACATTTCGATGCAAACACTTGTCTGCGCGCGGCAGACAAATACGGGCGGGACCACACTAATTCGGCAGCAATTTGACGAATTCCGCGATTATGCTTGACACGATGTGACTTCGTATGATTTGTGTTACATTCGTAAATATTTCTTTAAACGGCCGGTTTCTTCTACGTACAATTCGTCGAAGGACATCTAGATATTTAAATACTTTGCAGGCAGTAATTTCTAAATCTCTTTTTAATATATTTATGTGGAATCTTTCTCGTGTAAGATAACTACGACTCTGTGTAAAAACATAATTTAAGACTAAACTTCCAAATATATATTCCGACATATACGTCTTAAAGAAACAGAAAAAAGGAGTAGAAAAAATACATATTTAAAAAAACGCTTAATATATTTTTACGTTTATGGTTTATAATTTTAAAACAGTCTTGCTTTTGTCTCGCTATTTTCTTATTAAAAAAACATGAAATCCAAAATATCCATTTGTCACGTCTCTTTGCGTGTCGCTGCGCGTGTATAATAAATATCTGAATATTAATCTTCTCTGAATACTGATTTCACGCGAGCGCGCGTATTCAGAACCGTCAAGTTTGTCAAATCACGTTTGTTCGCGTTTCTTCGGCAGAATTAATTTCCATAACCATCGTCGCGACGAAGAGTCTGCTTCTTGCGAAATCCGACGAGCAACATCTAATTGGCGAGCCCGTCTGCTCCTTCGCGCGTAACGGATTTTCGATTGCGCTTCTTAAATTTGTGCGGCCCGGCAAAAAGCCGGGAGGTAACTTGGCTCTTCTTCTTTCGCGACCGCCGCATCAAAGAGATATACGCGCAATAGAAGTAGCGATATCGGAGTAACCGCGACTACAGTCCGGACGTGCTGGCTGATTATTGCTGAACGCTAATGAGGGAAGCCGCGGACGACTCGCACAAGTCGAATCGACGAGTAATGCGCGCGCCTTAATTAATTCGAAAACCGCACTCGCTGACACTGAACCACGATAGCCACCGTAATGCGACTCTTTCTGCTGACGTTTGTGAATATCGCAGTCGTCGAGGCGTAAAACGTTATGACAATTTTAGTTATAATAGTCTACTGCAATGCGCGATGCCGAGTGGCTTAACGTCTGTAATGTTTCGTTTCAATAATCTCTGGATTTCTATTCATCTCAGTCAGCATACTTTAATTAAACTTTCTTTTATTTCCGTTTTTATTTGACATTATGTCAATTATTAGTAGATTATGTTAATTATTAGCGAATAACTGTAGTGACGGCCGATGACAGTGTTACTTGACCGTTTTTATATTAATGTATAATTTTATTGTTTTACTTTTTATTGACTTGACAGTGTTACATTTGATGATTTAGACGTTATTGCTTTCTTTTCTTGTTGCATCATCATTATGATGTTATAAATTTTCGCTAACTCAGAATTGAGATTCAGAATAACTTTATAACGCTTACCTTCGCGGTCCATGTAATGTTATTGTGACTTTATTTTTTCTGATTTAATGGCATGTATGTTTTTGTAAAACTTATTTTTTGAAATTATCTATATCATAAGTTTCTATATAATTCTTATTATGACTTTCCGTTGGGTTTTAGATTCTGTAACCACATTGTGATGAAAACCCTGTAATAAGAACGGAAAGAGTGTGATAACATTTTGAAATATATAAAGATATCTACATCTTTCTTTACTCGATTTGATCTACTCACACTTAATTATAATGATTTTATACATATAATGTTGCTTTCTTTTTTTTTTAGATAAGTCTCTTTCTCAAATAGATATTTCTCTCTCTGTCTCTTTTCTCTCACTTTTTGGACAAACTTTACGGTTTTATTGTGTGATAAGAAAATTACACCTTATTATGTGTGTTTCTTAAATAATTTCTTCTTCAATTCTTCACAAATTCCACAAATAAATCTGAAAGTCCTCATTTTGTAGTGCGTTTTTTTTATAGTTGATTTCTGTTATTCTTGTTTATTGTGCGCAATTTCTATCTGCTTGTTCATCGAAAATTTTGACGCCAGCACTTATTATTATGCGGCGGACAGATTTTCAACCACTCCTGTCAGGCGTCGGATAATTCTTAACAAGAGGTGGTCTTAATCCCGGATCATGTGATGCTAGATTTCACGGTCATTCGTTGCCGACTTTCGCGCATTAAGCTAAGATCTTATTATAGTCACAAGTAATTGGAAGTGTAACTTACGGAAAAGATTGATTCACCCTGAAAAAAAGATTAACTGTATTCACTTTTAAACGCGTTAAACGTTATTTGAAGTTAAAATGTCTATGATTTTCATAGAAGTATTTCTTTAGAACAAGTCTTTTTAGAAAAAAAAAAAAGATATACAATCTAGAAGGCTAGTAATCTGTCACATCTTCCAAAAATTGCAAAACTGTTTGATAAATAGGCCAAGGTAGTTTTTTTGCAATATAATTCTAAAAGTTGAGAAGAAAAAATGGCTATTTCTCATATGTGTGATGCAAATCTAGCGTCTTATATAAATTCACGAATTGAAGTCTCAATTTGAATAATCATGTGTATAATTTACACTCCTAAAATTTTAAATATATATTCATAATATATATTTATTCCGCAAAACATGTAGCTTATCGGTCCCTATCGGTTAAATTTCGTAGTTAGTTTTAAACTATGTGAGCTTTAATTTTTTGTTAATTTTTTGTCTAATAATTATTAAGAGTCTAAATTAAAGAGTCTAAATTAAAAAAGTGTCAAGGTTCAAATTTCTAAAAACTAAAATCTTATTACAAGTCAACTTATAAGGAATCACTCATTACACGACTAATGACCGACAAACAAGTTTTTGCGAGCATCCGCCAGATTATAAGAGACTAAAACGATTTCAGCGTAAGCAGTCCTGACTTATATATCTGTATCCTCATGCGACTTAAAGAATTGTATTTAAGCAAGGTCCAAGAACGAACGTCGAAAAAGTTCAGAATTGCGGATATTATTTAATTGTGATGTTATTAGAAGCTTGTCGCGATTTTTAAAATATTATTCGGCAATTTTCTTCTTTCTTTTTCTCTTGGAAACGAGCGGACGAGTCGTTCGCGCGATGAGACGATATATATGTTTTGCGGAAACGATTAGCCGCGTACATAGTAGAACATCATTTACTCGTGCGAGGAAACATCGTTTTTTCTTCGCCGCAAAAATTGCAACATAGTAGATGTTAAAATATACGAGTTGTTCTTCAAGAAGATGATTTGTACGCCTCATTTCACGAAAATGTCTCGCGTAAATAATTCAAGAAATTATTAATACTATTAATAATTAGTTTTATTTGTGCGTAGTTATATATTTTTCTTTTCATCACCGAACAAAGCGTATCGATTTTCGCACGACGACAGCGTTTCCAACGACGCTTTTAACGCCACGATGGAAAGAGTGATTCTTCGAAACTGATATCTTTTCATAATCAAGCGACCTTCGCATAGTGATCGTTCCTGAGAACTATGTCCTCTGTAAAATACTACTTGGTTGGTCCTCCGCTTTTTATCTCAGCTGGCTTAAGAAGCGCGCGCTCGCTAATGACCGTCAGATACGGCGGGACCCCGCCGTTTCGGGGACCGAGCGACTCTACAGATTTCGATGAGGGACTTACAAAGTCGCGATGAAGGAACCGTGCAAACTCGTCCGATTACGTTTGGCTTGTTCCTCTTGTCCCCGATAAATCCGGCCGACGCTCAAACAACGTATATACGCACCATGATTATTCGCTAATTCGTTAATTGCGAAAATTGCGTGTCCAACTTTTGCGAACCTAAGGATCTAAATTTCTCGCAATGTAAAAAATATCTTCAAGATTTACAATCATAACAATATGATGTGTGTTGCGAATATTTATATATTTGATACGGTTTTGCGTTTTATTTCGACGCGTCGTAGACAAGCACGAATTTTTACAGAATATATTGCGTCATTTTTCTATATTGAGTACAATATTGAAAATTCTGCTTTATTTGTACAAAGTATCTTGCTGCAAACGTAAAATATGCGACCAATCCGAGTAATTTGTCTAAAACATTCTGATTTTTCATTCATTTTGCGAGATTCTGATTTAGTTTTTAGCCTTTCCTCGCGCATTTTCCACACAGTCCGTGTTATGAGGTAACAACTTGATTCAATTACTTTGCGCAACTCGTCTGGTGTTATATCAGTTCTCATATAAGAGGACATACATATATACATATATCGCGCGTACATACGCGATCGTGTAAGGTCGTTCGGTGAACTGCATCGGAATACAGAAAAGAATCTTTATGTTTTTATTTGTCATCACACATACACACATACTTTAATTACAAATTCAATGAGTAGATATACAGTTGTGTTGTATCGCGAGTTTTCTGCTAAGCAAACGTTGCGATTTTTCTGTGTGTGAGATCGAGAAGTTTCAGCCTCGAGTGAAATAAATTTATCTGTCTACGTATCTCGTCAAGAGGCAGGTAGACGATGCAATAAAGAGAGCAAGAGGAAGAGACGCGGGGCGCGCATACGTGTAACGTAAAATCGAATGACGCGCACGCACAGCCCTCGAAGAGAGATTCGGTTTCGGGTTTTGGTTTTGGGTCCCGGCCAGTCCCGCTGACGACCGACGCGCTTGATTTACATTTATTTAGGACCTAGACAAACACTCGGGACATGGAACACGAATCACTACACGTCTACCGTTGCTCCCGGAGTCAGTTCCGTCTATTGGATCTTTCCTTCTTCTCCGTCTTTTCGACTTCCCTTGCCACTTGAACGTTCTCCGGCTGCGCTTGTGTTTTCGTCGAGAACGAATAATCGCGATCGAATAAATAACAACTTGAAAATTATAATGTCTTGTGAGTAAAAAAATTGTATCGATGTCTTTCAAGTTCAAACTAGAGATTGAATAGTAATATTTCCGGCCGCGATTAAGTATTCTCGTAGATTTCCCGAGGAATTTTCCCGAGATCGGCCACTCTGTCGGCTCGATGCAATAGGATGAACTTTCATCTCTTGCTTGTCGCCCTCTTATGGCCGACGTTCATCCGTCGAACGGTTTGTCTGCCGCGCGGGGATGTCAACGTGAATTAGTGTTGGAGCGGTAGGAAGGAGAAAGAAATGCGCGCCCGTCTTTTGCGCGAGGAATGCAGGTGGGGAAAGAGGAAGAAGGACGGAGAATATGTACGAACGCGGAGAAAGAGATCGAGGATGATGAAGGAGGAGTGAAAAGAGGAACGGAGAAGGAGGTTGTGCAAGGAGAACCGGGCGATCGAGCAGAAGGAAGAAGACACAAGAGAACGATACACAAGGGAGAGAGAGATACTCAAGGCGGAGAAGTAACTAACGAGAGAGAAAAGAGAGAAAGGCGAGTGGAGGGAGAAGGGCGCCAAGGGCGAGAACGAGAAAAAGGGTGGCGATCACGTCATCGAAGAGGTAGAAAAGAAAGGTAGAGAAAGAAAAACTGGGTACCACGCCGACGATGAAGAGCCGAAAGGCACCGAAGCTCTTCTCATCATCTCTTGCTCCTTCATCTCCGGCGCGTAGAAGCGAAGACGAAGGACGAAGGCGCGACGAGAGCATGTTGCGACTGGAACGACGCACGATCGAGAGAAGAGTAAGAGCCTCTACTCGTCGAAATTCTCGCGGCTCGAAGATTCTTTCTTAAGGAAGAGAGAGAGAGAGAGAAAAGTGGCGGCAAAAAAGGCTTCTCGTTTGTCTCCCTCGTTCGAGCCTCTTCTTCGCTGCTCTCTTCTTCCTAAGTCAACTGTTTCGACGGCACAGTTACCGGTCTTGTACCATCTCGAGCACGCCTTTTCCTGAACACACACTTTTTTCTTGTTCGTATGTTCTGTATCTAGATATTTCCTTATTTATGTCGTATCTTTTTCAATTCTACTATTTTATTTTTAATTTTTTTGTCACAATACAATTAAATTAAATAGTGTGTTACAATTAAAGTGCTTTATTGTTTGAAAAAGTAATTCTTTTTCTTTCATATAAATTCTATGTATGTATACCTGTATGTATCTTTTGCTAATTATTGTAAGTGTATCCTTAACGCATATATTCCCGGATATAAATAAATTCCTCTTTTCTTTCTCTCGCTCTCTCTCTATCCGTTCTTCACTCGCGGCTACAATAATCCTCGATTTCTCACTCCGGCTTACTCACGCCTTCTGTTATCCTTCGCCTCTGCCCTTCGCTCTTTCTCTCTTTCCCTGTCTCTCTCTCCTCCCTCCCGTTTACCTCTATTCTTTCTTGCACATTCCTGTTCCCTCTTTCCGTCGCGCGTAATGCACTCCCTTCTTTCTCTCCATGCACATATTGTCCCTCTCGCTCTCTATCTTTTTCTCTATCATTCTTTCCTGTCTTTATCGCGACTCCTCTTCGTCTTTTTCTCTCTGCGTCCCACGTCAACTTTTCTCGCTCACTTATCTCCGTCTGTTTCACTGTGTAACTCCTTTACCTCCCCGTTCATTCTCCCCCTCTTTCTCTCTCTCTCTCCTCGCATACCTCTCATCCTCCTTCTCGCTCGCGTTTTCGATCACGCTGGCTTTGCGCTCTCCTTTTATCCCCCGCGGTCATCCTTTTCCTCCACTCACATCTCTCGCCTTCCTTTCATCCTCTCGAACCGTTCGCTCTCTGCAGGCGTACATTCTCCTCTCTTCTCGCTCCATTGAATTACGATCGTCTAGCTCCTTTTATCTCGCGTGGAGTTCCTACTTCCTCCTCCTCCTCCTCTTCCTCTTCTTCTACGCCTTCAGCCTCCTTCGTCTCTTTTCTGCTTCTCGTCTTCTCTCCGTTATCCTCTCTCTCGATCTCACGGGATTCTCCGGACGCAATGTGTCCCGTTCTTAGTATCTTTTCATACACATCTTTTTCTCTCTCTCTCTCTCTTTCTCTCGCGCACGCGGTGGCCAGAACTCTTTATCTTATGCAGAAAGGTGGTGCGGAACCCACCGGACCCCTTTGGATGAGCCCGCATGACATTAATTTTAAAATATTATTTGGACCCCCTTTTCGAGGGAACGCACGAGATTCCGGGTCCTCTTTTCCACTACCCTCCTGCTGCGAAGCGTACCTGTAAGTGCGCGTGCGTGCATAGCAATAGACTCAACGCGAGCAACACGATCGATGTGCCTTTCTGATCTGGAAGGACGATCCAATCTGAAGTATCGCGTCTATATATTGTGTCTTTCTCCAGAACAAACAAAATAAATCTAAAAATTGTATGTAATCGAAATATGTAATTTTTAGATGTAATAAATTTTTCTATTATATGGTCAGCAAGAAATATTTGTTGAGTCTATTGAATTTTTTTGTTTCATCAACAAACACGTTTTGTTGGCAAAACAAAACTCTCGATAGACTTAGCAAATTTTTCTTGCTACATAATAACTAATTTTTTGCTAGTCTAGTGAATCTTTTTTTGTTCCATGTACGCGCATACACAAAATAAATAATAATTAATGTGATCTCATCACACGTTATCATCGTATCAAAAACGATAAAATTATAAGCGCAATTATATTAGACACAAGAAGCTGAGAGTGAGTTTCGCGATCGAAGCTGTTGAGAGCGAAGGAGTCAAAAGAAAACAGCGTGCGCAGCTACACGGAGATAGGAATGCGAGAAAATGCATATTTGTGCGGCATTATACTCAATAGACTCGTCGTGCTTTTTTTCTCGCGTATCATACGTCACCGTCAGTTTTTTCGATTTTTATCCTCAGTTCGAGGAGGTAAGAATCGAAGAACTTCTTATCTCAGTCTTCGCGGACAAATATGCCGTCACTTTTTAAAATCCAGCCTCCGATAATTTACATACATATACTTTGAATTCGTATGAATTATGCTCTCTTTACAGTTGTTGGAACGAATCGAAAGACTTTAAGAAAAAGACAAAAGAAAGAAAAGAGAAAGAGATATTTTACCTTTTTTTTTCTTTTTTTGGCAAGTGTACATCTTCAATCTGTGTATTTATATTATCATGTCGGATATTACGTGGACGCTATCTTATATATACTTTATTATAATTTTTAAGCGCACATCTAATTGCTACGTGGTACTTGCATGTGATTTTAATGGTCTTTGCGATATTTTTATGAAATAACTGCTGTTGTACGAGCGCGATATTAACCTTTTTATTTCTAACGTTGACTTTAGTCGACATCCATATACAAGAGAATCTGCGTATACAAGTGCCGACCGCGTAACAAGTTGTCGATACTGGCGGCGACTAAAGTCGGCGCTCGATATTTTACGCCAAATTTCGGTTTTTAATTAACATTTAGACAATTGTTTCATAAGACTATACATTTCACTCTATCTAAAAAATGGTCATTTGGACTTCTCTGTACAGAGAAAGCACACGTACGCTGTAACGAAAAAGGGTTAACCTGCCGCAAAAACAAAAATTTGAGAAAACGCGCACTTGTAAAAAAAACAAGCAATAATTAATGCATGCGATATTTATTGCCGGAAATGATACTTGACGACTGAGAGGGAACGGCAAGGTCTCATAAATAATTGTTAATGTGTTTCTCGAGAGTCATTTCGTATTACAACGCATAAAGATAACAATGAAGATTGAAATTAACCGGCGCACGAAAAAGAAACAGATTTGCGAATTTCAGGATTTTTAACGAGAACTGACCGAAATGTACTCTTCCGGAATTACATTAAAAGATGATAACAAGCGGCGTAAAATAAACTGCTAAAAAAATATATAAAAGTGTGTAAGTACATAAAATCTAAAACGATAATAAAAGTAATTGACGCAATATTGCCTAGCTATCGACGCGAAAATATATTGTACGAAGATCGAAATATTTTGAAATTACGGAGAAGGAGAAAAGGCGCACGCGAACAAAGATAAAGATTCGAAAAATCGCGGCCGCGCGAACATGCGACATTTCTCCAATCTCCAAAGCGCGCTCGCGCGCGAGCGACACCCAAATGCTCTTCCACGTTTTCGTTAAGAAGAGATAACGCGCGCTGTTGGACCCGTCGCTGTTCGTCGCGACGTTTGCTCACCGTGTGAGGAGGGTAATGTAAGGCACGCACGCGGCACACCAACACATCGCCGATAATGTACACATACGTGAGATCGAGGGCGTGGAGCCCCTGGGCTTCACCGACGAGGCCGCGGCGAGATCAGGAAGGAGAAGGCCGGAGGGGGACTTACCGAGGCACACACAGGCGGCTTATCGGGCATACATCCTCGCTCGTAGATTAGCATAATGTCTGCTGCAATGCGTAGGTACTCCTTTCTGCCCCTCTTGCTCATTTCTCTTTCTCTTTTTCTCTCTTTCTCTCTCTCTCTCTCTCTCTCTCTCTTTCTATCTGTTGCCTCGTCTGATCTCTTCTGCCTCTTTCTTCGTCCTTCCTAGTATTCTCCTCGTCCACCTTCTCATCGTGGTGCAAGAGAGACTAAGCATCCTGAGAGAGAGAGAGAGAGAGAGAGAGGAGGCTCCAGCATTCTCATCACCATCGCGCGCAACTATCGGCTGCGCGCAGCCCCGTTTCATCGGATACCCGCAGCGATAAGCGCGCGCGATGATAAAATAATAGTAATAACAACGGCGATAATTACGACGATAATCGTCGTCGCGTCGCGGCGAGAGTGCCGTTGATAAGTTTCGTTATGACCGACGATGTCCGTACCGTAATGTGGCGATGTTATTTCGGAGAAAGAGAGAGAAAATGATCTGTTCAACGTGAAAAAAAAAACAGCTTCTGATAAGCAGCTACGATACTATCCCGTTGACGGATATTATGATGCTACGCTCATGGTTAATTACGTTCCACGAAGATAAATTATAGTTGAATCAATTTTAAATTTATCAATTTAACTTCAGAACTTCTTGAGAATTGTTCATTCATTAAGTACCGCTCAATAAATTTTGAAAAACTTGCGCAAAAATTTTGATACAGTAAAAAGAAGGGATTATATCGTTCAATCATGTAGATCTCGCTGATATAGCGACGGTACCTGAACCTGCGATCCCGATCGCCATCTTAGGCGATCAGGTTCCTTCACCCTTCGCAGGTATACACATGTTGGTCTCTCTTCCGGCTCGCAGACACCCCGGCTCTCCCCCTCTTCTCCCGTTACCTCTCGAGTTTGAAACCGACCTCATTATCATAAGGACAACCATAGTCGCGAGTACCTGTTCTATATCAGATACGGAACGTGTTTGAGGACAAAATGATAACAGCAATAAACGGCGATGAGAAATAATGATAACAATCGACAAAGTTATACGCTAAGATTCATAGATTTCTTGGAATTATATGTCGCTTAATTTTAACAATTAAGATCATACGAGCCTATATGCTGGATGTTTGTGCAATTAGAAATTTTTTTTCTAACTTTTCTAAATCGTGTATATAACGTAATACACGTCAAAATTCGAATTAAATTTAATTCAAAAATTCACATAGACGCATGTTTCACTGAATATGTGAAATATCCAATTTACTCCCATGTAAATTAAAAACTCTATTGTTCGAAAAAGACACCTCGGCCAGAAGTCGAATCCGAATCTCCCGCATTCGCTTAATTTTATTTTTATAATATACTTTACAATTATCTGGTTAAATAAATTTAGTACAAACTTTGATATAAAAAGAACTGTTTTTGATAATAATTATACGACAGTTATTAAAGATTCGAAGAAAACGAAGAATTTGCGAGACGTTTACCGAATCAATCGACGCCGCGAATTACCGTGCGATACTCGGAATATTTAGGATATAGCGCGAGTGATTTCAACGCGCGAGCGCTGCGACCATGCGACACACACGATGGAGAATCGTTTCTCATGTGAATACGCAATACACACGCGGTAATATGCGATACATATATATATATATAAGCATGAGCCCGCGAATTAATGCGACAAGTAACGCGCGTGCGAGGAGAGTCCCTGACTCCCGTTAGACGCCCAACTCTCTCAGCAGGTGAAGGCAGGCACCGCAGCCACCGCAAACGTTCCGGGATCACTTCCAAGGTTAATGATCCTTTTCCGAGAGCGAGTTCCGCGGCGGGAATCATTAACACAGATCGCCAGATTAAAATAAAAGCGGCACGAGGTGCCGTTCTCGACCGCCGCTCTCGTCGATCCCCCGGCTGGATTCGATACAATATTCATTTTAATTAATTAATCGCCCGCGTGCGTTTGCTTCGCAACTGGCGGCGCGATCATCGAGCGAATCCTGCTTCCAGTTCCAGTGGAAGCTGCCGGCATTGAATTAATTGCAAAACGTGATTCCGTTACGCGTTTCCACACTCGCTGCAAGGGAGTCCCCGTCCGCGCAATTTTCGACGTTTTTATTTCTATTGCCAAGTAACCTCTTCGCGGGATGTTACCAAAAACCATTGATATTTTTTTATACCTATCATCTTATGAATATTTTTACAAACTTTTATATTACTTTATATTACAATTGCTATTATTAAATATATAATAACAGAGTTAATAATACAATAGTATAACACAAGCTCTGTCATTAATCTATTTATATTTGTACTAAACAAATATTTATTATATCGAGGCATCGACTATTAATAATAAATTATCGATAAAGAATCATCGTGCGTGTTTTAACAAAACCACACTTTTGCAAGATGCGAAGCAAAGGCGGATTGAATATTATCGGCAGATTCTCGCGGCTGCACTAACACGACGCAGAAACCGAACGTGTTTTCTGTGCGCGAGTCGCAAAAGTCGTAAAGAGCGTGGCCTACTGAGCATGCATAGCAACAATACGTCCCGCGCCGGAGAGCCCGGGTACTGGAGACGACGCCAACGGGTTACGGCGGCCCCCGGAATCGAGTTGCACGCTGCCCGTCGTGAGATGCGAAAACGAAAGAGGAAGAGAGAAAGAGCCAGGCCCTGGCCTCGCTGCCACTGCTATTATGGCCAATAATTCATTGAGTGACTGTCAGGCCCTCCGCCGACCAGCCCTGGGCTGCCGCACCCCTCATGTGCATTGTGTATACGGGGTGCCGCGAAAGTATGGATTCGCCGCACTCGCTCGCTCGGCCGGACAATATATCGGACATCATCGATCGAATTACGCATTCCACGTAAAGAACAACTCTTTTTTGTTATTCAAAACTAAGTTCTCAAAGAAGTCGATTAATTTACTAACTAAATTTTATTTAATTTTATTCTAACAATTAAAGTAAAATATAATAAATAAAAATTATGATTAATATACATGACTTTTTAATTTATTAATTGCAAAAAAATTAACTCAAGATTCTTTAAATATCACTTGCGTTACTATAGTTGCTAATGTAATTAACGATGTTGTTGGATGCTCGCAACAGAAGAGCTCTCACCGTTACTGGATTTTTGTTCCCATTTAATTTTTCGTTGCGTAACGAGATGACCCAATTAAAAAGCGCAAGCATTTTGCTCGCGAAATATATAATAGCACTTTACGGGTGTGCCGTATCTGAGATAATCGTTTCTCTCCGCGAGAGACGCATCTTTGCGGGAAATGCGTTTATTCTGAATCGCGTGCCAGATAACTGTTATTCGGTGAAATGCAACCGAGGGAAATTCAGTGGCGAGCAATTAGCTATTATCGTCGACTACATACGCCTCGTTCGTTCCCAGACATTACAATTTCGTCGAATAGAGATGTGAAAGAGAAGTGCGCGAAAATCCTCTCTACATTTTATCTCCAATATTAAAAAAAAAAAAAGCCGATGATGTTTTACGTGCATTTTCCTTCGCACTCGATGTATTTTGTAATAATTATTATTTTATATATATTTTTTTACATTTTTTAAATGCACGTACGTTTTATAACTTCGTGCATTTTTAATATAATTAAATGTAATATAATTAATTTAATATAATTAATTTAATATTTGAGTATTTTATTTCCACACATATTTCATGTATACACATGTATACACCGAGTGCTTACCGGCGAGAATCGGGATCTGAATCTCGATCGCGGGCGGCTGTGGCGGCTGTGGCGGCGGCGGCGGCGGCAGCGAACCAGGTACGAAGGTGTTTAATCGAGGCCGAATTAACAGCCGCGAATAGCTCGCGCGCGCCGCGTTGCACCGCCTTAAATTAACACCTTCGGCGCCTCGGCTACACTTAAGCGGATTCCGCGGCGGCCATAATATCCGTTAATTAATTTGAGCGCGCGTTAATATACAGAGTACTCTTCGTAGAACGGACGTCGCGGGAGATATCGTCGGGCAATGATGATGATAATAATAAATTGCATTATGGACTCGGCCTTTTAATTAATCCTCGTCAGATCACATGCGGAATTATATACAGAGTGCTGTAATATGTAACTTGGTGTTTAGAAAAGTTTTTTTTTTATTAATAAGTTTTCGATAAAAATATTTTCTTTATAATTTACATTCCAAATCGCGATTTAGTGTAACGATTAGTCGCATTTGCTTTTATATAGAAAAACGAAGTGTGGAAACGGACATCTAGCGTAAAATGCAGCACATTCATGACGAATAAATCGATTGCAGGAGAGCGTTTTATAACCTTTCACTTTGCAGAATGAAACATCGAAAGTGACGCATCCACTTTAACGTCAGCCGGTCGTTTACATGTGAGAAGCGAAAGCTCGTTTGATTCTACGTTATGCTTTTATTAGACCGTTGAAGATTTATATAAAAAGCACATTTACATGAAGACCAAATTAAAGATACTAGACGCTAGATATTTAGGAAATAAAAGATATAATTTTTTTCTCTCAATTATAGCAAAATCGCTATTGCGTTTTATGTGAACATTTCTGAACATATCGCGCGCGCGCGCGAACGAACGCAACATGCGTTACATCGAACGTTGTATCACACGCGTTAGCTACAGAAAAATCAAATTCTCGGATCAAGAGGGGGACAAGAAGGGAGGAAGAGACTCTCGACGCGCAAAAGCCTCCGAGAGACTCCGAGGGAGACGTCCGGGCGAGCAAAGGGGGGTTGACGGGCGCGGAGGGGGATAATTGCAGAAGGGCCTCGCTCTTGCGTTGCTCTTGCAAAGAAGTCTTAAGACGAGATAAGGCCCCGGCGATAACGATTGAGCCCCGCGGGAACTCTTTGCCTACGTGTTACACGCACACGCGCAAGTGTGTGTGCGCGCTCGCTCGTTCGCGCGACGCGTACGTCCGACACACACGGTGTGGGATTTAGGAGGCTCGCATTTTTTCGCGAGTTTTATATGCATACAAGCGCGCGTGAGTGTGTGTGTGTGAAAAAATTCGCGGTTGTACAGCAGATAGGATGAACGAGAAATAAAAAATTAGCGCAACGCGACCACGGCGCGTTTCAGGGAAAATATGCGCCGCGAGCCCGGGCATTTTGTGCTCTCGCGAGGCGTCGCTCGCTCGCTGAATATTAAGCCGCTAGTTTCTTCCCCGTGAAACGTTTTATTAAATAAAGTGCGTGGGGCAAATGCGCGCGGAAGGAGGAAGGGAAAAAGGGAGAAAGGGACGGTATTCACCGCCGCATCGAATTTTAATGATACGCTCTTTGAACTACTTTTGGAGAGAGAGAGGAGGGAAATCGATCTCTTTTTGAGAAACATTTTACGACGGTTAATCACTTGTTTCGCAGTGTAATTCTAAGATTATAAAGTGCAATTTATCTTTATGCAGTACGTTTATCTCTTCTCTCATCGGTTATGATTTAATTTACATTACTATACGAGTTCGAAATTACGCAGAATATTTTCATCTGTGTTCGATCTGTCGGACCGCGGGTTAACAAAAGGGGAACACAACAAGACGGCGAAGAGAGAGGAGAAAGGGAGAGAGAAGTGATAGACGAGATAGAAGGGAGTCATCGGATCAGGCCGCACCCGCCCTGTCCTTCGGGGTTCGCGTCGGACCCACGGTCGGCGGATTCATAAGTGCGTCATACAGAGTATTTTTTTGCCTTTGAGATCGATCTCCCGACATCGAGATCGATTTATGTTAATTTCTTCGTGCATCTTGACAAACATATACATATGTAAATCTTCGTACAAATCTATATATATATATGAGTACTCGAATCAGAAGAATATATAAAAGCGTATGTATGTTGCATTTGAAATTGTTTTTGCGTGATAAATATATTTTATAGTTTATATGTGATATACGTATAATTTTTAACACATATATTTGTACCCATTATATACGTATTATTTTTTATTGTTTAATATGTACGACTCAATATAATTAAATATTTGTGTGAATTTAGTGAACAAAATGTACACATTAAATTATTTATTAACTTTTAGACCGCTGACATTTTTTCCATTAAAAACATGGTAATTTTCCCGCAATATTTGTATTTAAAGTGAGTTTATTATATTGCGTGGAGTGTTCTAGGTTTCATTTGGTTCCGATCGGCGCCAGGGAAACGGAAATAAAAATGATAAAATTTTCAAATTTTGGAAAATAGTGTTTCTAGAAATTTTTTATATCGCTAATTGTGTTTTTGAAGTCGAATTGCAAAACTCTTTCAATACAGTAGCATTATTACTAAGCTAATCATGTGTAAATAAATTTTGTACCTCAGATTACGGCGAATTTGAAAGCTAAATCATCCAACAACATATTTATATATATAGATTTTCTAAACATCTTTTCTCACAATAGTCAGATGAAAGAGAACTTCTCTAAAATACGGTATAATATTAGCCCCCATAGCGATGTCATACGGCATCATGCCGGCGGTTTAAAGGTTAACGGCTTTCATATCTTACATACTTGACGAAAATCGCTGAAAAAAAAAATCGATATGCATGTTGATATCAAAGCGAATCAATAAACGGCCAATCTGCCACACATGTTTCTGTTAGCGTTGCATTGGTGGTCCCGGAGCGAGCAAGAACTTAAAGAACATGGCGGATTTTGCATCGCGTCTAATTTCTCTTCCGTGCGGGTTTGTGTACGGCAGATTGTGTTCCGTAATCCTGAGCGCGATCGCGAATAGGTACGCGAGATGATGTGCGTGCGCGAGTACAATACGCGCATTTCATCTATCACGAGGTGGATAACGCGCGCGATCGTAATATTGTAAAGACACGACGGAAGATTAGAGAAAGAGACGAAGAGATAAAGAGCGCAGCGAAATTGAAATCGGCACCGCGATTTCGAAATCGTCATCGCGCAGCTCGCAAATCCGTGCGAGCGAGATAAATTCCTGGCGAAGCTCAATGAATAAAATCGAAATTATCCGCGTCGCATTAAAATTCTTCGTCGCCCGGGGCCGCCCGGCTGATAATTACGTCTCGTATTTACATATCTCGCGGGATCGCCGTCGTTATAGGTACTTCTCTGTTTTAATACGCGCCGTGTGCCGCCGAACCGAGCGGAAAGAACGCGTCGGAATTTGTATTCACGGATAATAAAGAGAATACTCTTTTTTTTTTTTTTTTAATAAGCGTCTTCACTGTTCTTGACGACGAGCAATCAGCGTGTCAGCGACTAATCGCTGCGCGCAGAAATTAACGCGTCGCTTATCGACGCCCGGAATAATTTCTTTAGGGCGATTCCGACTCGAGACCGCTGTCGTGCATGTATTGGGTAATTCAAGTGGAAATTGCAAGATATATATATATATATATATATTTCAAGACAATTAAAACAAAGAAACTTATAAAACAAAAACATTTAATTTTATAAAGTTATTAATTTGTTTATTTTATGTTTACGTTCAATGGCAATGTAAATATATCCAAGTACGTAATATTAAGCCAAAGTAATATAATTAATATAATAATATATATATACACAATGTTATTAATACAATTAGAATAATTAAATTAATATAATTAATATAATTAGAATATGTTACAAAAAAGGAAATATCTCGAAAAAATTTACTTTTTTAAAAAACGTTAAAAAAAGGCGTCAAGTACACGCGCACAAGTACTGTGTTTTTTCTTTATTTATAAAAAGAACTCGATCAATTCCACGCGCTTAACTGCAGTTTGATCAATATTCCGGGAAAATTAATTATCCTACTTTTTTCGAGGTGGATGGAACAGACTGCAGATATTTTCGTGTCATTAAAATTCTTACTAGAAAAGGTTCTCGTCCTACGTGTGATAGCGTTCTTCGATCTTAAGTGCTTACCGGAACAGACGTAACTGTCATAGATATTATTTTATGACTACATATTTATCTGTTTTCTAGCTTTCTTTCTCTCTCTGTTTGATAGCATCATTTTTTCTTCTGCAGAAAGAGAAAGAGAGATATTAACATAAATCGATCGTTGGCGACGGGAAAGGAGAAGAAAGAGATAGATCTCTGAATGAAATCGTTTCGGGCCCTAAAGGACACAGAAGGCGGAGCCCGATTTTGATGACTCGGTTCTCTTCTCTTCTCTCTCTTTTCTTATCTTTTTATTCTATTCTATTTTTTCTTTCATCTTTTTTCTTCTTTTAATTGTATCCAATAGGATATTTGATTGAAAACAAGATCATGTGGAAGTTTTTGCTTTTTGAAGACCTTTATTTATGCTAAAAAATATCCTGCAAAATTATGTCTTATTTTAATTTTGCTCCTTTATCCAAAAGTACCCTTTTATTTTTTATTGTAAAAAAATGCTTCAGAAAAAAGTTGCTTGGTTTGAAGGGACATGATTCCGTGAGTGATGTCATCGTTTTTCAAGAAATTAAAAAGGCGAGCAATTTCTTAAATGGAACTTGATTTGTTCCTTGAGATAAAAGTTGTAGATTTCATCGAGACGTTTTCAAAACACTCTTCAAAATTATCTTACACAAGCCGTTCCAGAGATATAAAGCTTAAAAATTTATAAATTTACATGTATGGTTCGTGCAAAAGACTCTAACAGTTGTTCTAAACTCGTTTGAAAACGAGAGATTTAACAAGATTTCTACAAGAATTATTTCTAAAACATTTATGTTTTCTCAGTGCATATATCGAGTGTTTTAATATTATCATACAAATTTGAAGTTCCTTAAAAATTTTATTTAATTATCGAGTTTTTATATTTATATTTTCAGAATTTTTACTTAGGAACATTCTTCTATGATTTCATACAACATTCACAAACAGTTTCGCAAAAATTTTATAGCTCAGTATCTCATTAGATTTCTAATTATGGAGGATTACAGTGAAAATAGTCGACGTGATAAAAATAGTCGGGTTGCGCAGTGACAACTCGAAAGCAGCGGAGAGGATGTAGCCTTTTGCACAAACCATACTGTGAAGCCTTCGTAAACATTGAAGCTTCATATCTTTAGAGCGGCAAAAGATAATTTTGGACGGTGGTTTAGAAACGTCTCGACGAGATCTATAACTTTTATCTTAAGGAAAAAATGAAGTTCCATTTAAGAAATTAGTTGCTTTTAAAATTTCTTGAAAAGAACGACATGACTCACATCGGAATCACGTATTTTCTCTTTCAAACCAAGCAACTTTTGTCTGAAACAGTTTTTTATAATCAAAAATATAAAAGTTTTTTGGAGAAATAAATTAAAATTAAGGAACATCTTGTATATGTACATAAAATGTAATATTTGACAAATAGGAGATATAGAAAACTTTTGTCCTCGATAAGCAAATAAATGTGACTGAATAACCGCAAATTTATAATTCAAGAGTTAATTTATTTTAATTATTTAATAATTTAACAAAGATTGCAGGATTTTTAAATATTTTTTTTCCGTTATAGACGAGGGTAACATTCCTCTTCTTGTTCGTTCGCGCGTAATTCACGAAGAAAACAAGCGCGCGCGCGCGCACGCTGGCTGTGGTGGTAATATGGCGTAATAAACGATTAAAATATAATAACATGTCACTCGTTTTTTTTTTGTTTTTTGCTCGCGCGCTCGACTGAATCTCGAAAGACCGCGACGAGGTGGGGAGGAGGGCGAATGCTACAATGTTCGGCAGTGTATCATTATCATATCATAATAACGGCGGCGGCGCTATTAAGGTCTTAATGTACCACCATATCTTGCGCGCGATTCAAGAGAAGACAAGTTAAGGATCATCGAAGTGACGGATCGCGGAAAGATTAAGGAGTGCTTTACAGCTTGCTAAGAGCGTCAAACTCGCACCGAAGTCAGCTACTGTGTACCGAAACGAGATTCGCAAATCGCGAAATCGTACGTTATGTACATATACGTTGAAATAAATACTTGTTTCGTTGCGGTAAAATTAATTAGAAATATTTTATTATAATAATATTTACATATATTTTTTGTATATTTTGTACGTGAAAAACTTGTATGATACAAAAAATCAACATAAAATTGTCATTATTATCATTGTTATTATTATTATTATTATTTTATATATAGTACGTATATATATTTAAATCAACATAAAATTATTATTATATATATATATATTATATATTGTATGCGTGTTAGTGTGTGTGTGTGTGTGTGTATGAATGAAGATATTTCTATTCTAAAAATACAAATAAGAGAGAAAGAGAGAGAGAATTTTGAAGGATAGATTTACGCAGGATTGAAAAGGAACGATTGGAAAGTTGATCGTGTGATTCGGAGTACAAAAGAAGAATGACAGAGCGATGATTAAAAGACGCGGGTGTGAGCTAGAGAAAGAAGAATTATATTGTGAATTCAAGAGCTGTATGGCCGAGACGTCGAAGTTCTTAACGTAAGTCTTCCGGATTTTTCAGTCTTTTGAATTTCAGGAATTTTTCGAATACATTTGCACCTGAATGATCTCCGTGGAATATTTGTCCCTTTTTTCCTTGTCTTTAATACACTCGGAGAATTCAATTGACTGTTTACGGAAGTTTTTTTAATAATATACGAAAAAATGTGCAATAAAAAATTTCTTAGATATATAAAATTTAGCTCAAAATTGAACAAATTTGCGTATTTGTCCAATTAGCAGATAACAATCCTAACTAAACGCGTCGTTTATTCAACAACGGCTCCGCGTACGAAAACAAAAGAGCAAATTCGCTGGTCAAGTTGACAAAAGGCACTCTTACACCGGGTATACGTTCGACCGGAGAAGAGGTGTGCTTTTTTTTTTTTTTCTCGGCGATGGCGGGTTTATTAGGAATAAAAGGAAGGTGGCAGTAGACAGAAAAAGAGTTCTTGCAGCCGAGAGAGGGTCCATACAGCCGACGCGGGCACCGGGCATTGTTGGCCGGGACTCTCTTTTCAAGACTGAAAGAGGCATCAGCTAAGCCAAGGTGACCCCGCGCGCGTTCGAACCCTTGGGACCTTGGAAAACGGGGCCTGAATATCAGACAACGAGCTCTCTCTCTCGCTCTCGCCGCGGTGCCTTGTGTCGCGTTTGACACACCACGAGCCATATTTCGCGCGCTACGCTCGTAAGGCCCCGGACAATTACTTGGGACTTCGACCTTCGCGCGACGCGACGCGACGCGATGCGATGCGATATGATGCGATGCAATGCGATTCTCCTCGCGTCTCGCCGCTTGAAATTTTGTGGGTGTAAATGCATCGCACACTTTGCGGTCTGAGGATCGACCTGCTCGAAGGAGACGAGAGTGTGCGGCTGCAAAAAATTATACAAGATCGAAATTGGAGTTTCTGAATACGATAATCGGGGTATTACGATTTGACGAGATCTTTTTTTCTCTCTTTTATACAATTAATTTAGAAAATTAAAAGATTCGTTTTTTTTTTCGGTGAAAAGACTCAGCAATGGATGGAAGAAAAAAAGAAGAGGTCCCTCATTAATAAAGACTCCGCGTGAAGGTCATCCGGAAGACGAGACTTTTGTGTGTGTGGACTCGGGTTTAAAAGCGTCGCGCGAGACAAAACGTGGGCTCGGCAAATGTGCAATCGACATAATAGCGCCTATTTATGCGGATCTGTGAATGTGAATTTGCAAAAGGCTGTCAAAAATGGTAAATATTCGAAGCGTTAACGAACAATAGAACCTCGAGACGCGAAGAATAAATTTACAGAAGGCCGCAGAAGAGAGCAGACATTTAAAACTTTTAGCGGGGCACTACATTAGCTTAAGAAACAAAAAGTCATTTAAAACCTCAGAACATTATTGTGCAAGAAAGATTTAAGGAAAAGTCAATAGTACGATCCTGTGCGAGAGACATTAATTATACATTCCGACATTCGCGCGATTTAGATTTACATACGATTCCATAAATCGGCGATAATTGCAGACGGGCGTGTCTTGCTGTCGATTGCGGGATGAAAACGACGGCGATATCGAGTCGTTGACGCCATTTTTAATCGATCTGTGATATTGCGAGCATTTCCGCCGTTTTAATATGTCAACCTCTTTACACACTATTTGCTCTCACGCGGTAAAGACTATTGATAGTTTATGGCTGACACGTCACGCCGCTTGTCCGGTACGTATGTTTTATGAGTTCACTTTGCGACACAAATGACATTAGAATTCATTACTTTGCACATAATTACAGATACGATTTATTTACTCGCCACACTCTCTCTCTCTCTCTCTCTTTGTCTAGGATATACGTGTCGTCATCAAGTGACGAAATGACGTGTTTTAATTCAGAGTTGATTTTATGTATAAAAAAAACATGGCGTTAAAAACACCTCTTTACCATTACATATGCAATGTACTTTTACATGTCAACGTAATATTTTGTATGTAATCTACATAACACTATAGCAGTTGAGTATTCTGCCCTCCTTAGCTAAAAAATATTCTATCTAGCATATCGGAAGAATCGAAAAGACTGAGGTTTTAGTCTTTTGTTTGTGCCATCAGTAGTTAGAACAAATGAATTAGACACTTTTTAGACGTCTATAAAGCCTTTAGGACTTTCTAGCTTCACTTAAAAGATAGAACATATGTAGAACTTCCAATATTTCAATATATCTTGAAAAATGCAAAAATGCGAGATGGGACATTTTAACTATAAGGATGGCAGTAGTTTGATGTACATATATATATATATAGACATGATAGTGAAAAAGATAAGTACAATGTTCGCATATGAATTACCAAAGGGGTAACGTCTGCGTGGCGAATAAAAAAATCAGACGGCCGCTGCAATCAACACTAATTGTATTTACGATTACATAGCCGTATTACCGATGTAATTACGATAGCTGCGCGCGATCTCGCTCGCCCGCCCCGCACGTCCCGAGAATCGTACCGCGTAATATCTCGCGAGTTACCGTTACTTCGATGCATCTATTATCTCACGATCGACGTGCGAAATCATTTCATTCCGCCTCGGCCTCGCAAATTATTCCGGGATTGATTGACGGGCGCTTTCAATAAAATTTTCACCCCGCAAATCATCTTTCCGTTGCGCGTCCCGCGTTGCGTCAAAATAAAAATCAGCAATATCATTTAACAACTTACATCTTTCGTTTCGTCTACTGCTAAAATACGACACCTCATCGATTCTACTTACATGTATATATTTGTCAAAAGTTCTTCTCTTACACACACATGACGAGGATAGAGGATTAATAATAAAGTAAGGCTCTCATGACTGAGCATTTGAGTATTCGGGGCGAGCATTTAGCACTTGACCTTCGATTATCATTCTATCCTTTCTAATATCCCCACTTGAGAGGGAGGCTCGCTCTCGCGATCCGGATAAACGATCTGGCGTGTCGCGGTTTTAGAAAGTGGCGATCAATTTGCAAAAATCGCACTTTTCCACCGTTCCGGTTTTTTTTATTTTTTTTTTTTAACTCTTTTGCATTGTGATTGCGGGCTGGTTTCTCTCTCCGGCGACCGAGAGACAGACGCCTCCCACGTTACCACGAGTATATAGCTTCGTTGTGTTCACTCGCTTATTAACTGTACTCGAACTGCCATTCGCGTAGGTAGGTATACCGCGTTGCCACGACGCCGACTTTCGCGAATGATCTTTGTTTTCTCTGCATTTGTTTCTCACTCGTCTTCGAGTTTATGTTTAATAAAAATCACACATTAAAAATATAATTTGTACAATAATTATACACATCATATGTAATAACGATATACAAAGTAAAATATATTTTTTAAATGAGTTTTTGTAAGGAATTTCTTATAGGAAATACATTCGAGTGTCTTTTCCCTCGAAATTCCGATATTACGTACGATCGCACGTTAATCAAATCTAACGCTCTGACTTACCTTACACGATGTCAAAAAAATATCTAGAATTCCATAGACCTTTGAGACATGTTGTGTAAACGACAAACTCTACCGTTATCGATTTCCCGGCTGCGAGCCTCGGTATTTTCGGTGATATCCATCTGTACGATCGTCGATCAATTCGAGACGGAAATATACGATCGTTCTGGAGTTCGGTCAGCATTTGTGACAAATTAAATTTCATGAAAATAAATAACGAAATTATTTTTGTTTTTTCCTGATTTCCAGTTAATATTCTTGCACTGAAAATATTTTGTATTGTACCGGAATAAATTATTTGAATAATTGATGCAAAAAATTTGAAAGCTGAAAAGAAAGATAAAAACTTTATTTATAAAATAACATTTTTATTTATAAAATAACGTTGTTTGAATGATATAATTACGCACGAATGTTCCGATATTGTGACAACAGGGTCGCGCTGTAACACTGCCGTAAAATAACGTGACGTTTGTAGCTTTCGATCCCGAGTCGAGATGCATTACGACGTGGTGTCTGGTCGTAAAAGAGCAGACCCGATGTTTTTTGGTGATACGCCTATGGGTCGTCGATCAATTTAAAAGGAAGCGAAACAGCACGTGATCGCGTCCTCTCGTCTAGCATCATCCTCTTTTCTCTTCTCTCTCGTGTGCCGAAAGGAGATAGAGAGAGAAAGAGAGATGGAGACCCGGTTTGCTTCTCTATCCGAACCGACTTTCGAAGTTTCCGGCTGAAATCGTTCGGCGGTCTGCATTAAAACTCGCTGCGCCGTCTCGTCGTCGATCGATAAATCGCCATGATCAATTTTTCTCTCTTCCCGAAGGAAGAAGACTTGATTGCGAGTCGCGAACGAGAGATGAAGAGAAAGAAAGAGAGAGAGAGAGAGAGCGCTGCGGCCGGTAATCTCGCTTTCAGGCTGTAATTGAAATCTAATTTACGTTATAATAAGTTACGGCGCGGGAACCGATTATAATCGCAAACGCGTACACGCTGGTTTCATTTTCTTCATGTATATGTCAGCGAGAGGACTCGCCTAACTTATGCGCTGAAAATGAAAATCGTAGGTAGTAGCATCGTTCGCAGAAGCGTGAATCGGTTGCACCGCAAACGTTGCGTCGTAATGACAGGAACTTACAGAAGCAGCAATTACGCTTCCTTAATTAGAAAATAATTATGGTCTTTTTTTTTGTATAATTTCCTGAAAAAAAATCTGAGATTATTGCCACGATAAATCTCCTCGACTATATTCGTTTGAAAACATGTCGTCATTTTCGGCGAGCGACCGATACGTGGCTCGATCGATTTAAAGTGTGGAGGCAGGAGCAGGATGAGACGAGACGTAGGCCGGTGTGTAACTCGCTGCGAAGAACCGACTTTCAAGCAGGCCAGGCTTGGGCTTCGGCGCGCGCACGAAGCCTACGGCTAGCATGACGGGAACCAGAATGCTTCGTTTCACCATCAACCGGCGGAGAGAAGACTCTTGGTGGAGAGAGCTTCGTGGATCGAGTCGACTCGAGAGAAGCGAGTCAAGCCCGGAGCCCGGGTCTCAAGCTGAGAGGAGGCTGAATTCCACACTCCCTATACCTTTTATATTGCCTTTGACTATGCGAGGAGCCGTTGGCTACGAGCCGCACGCGAGTCCGTGCAACGCGCGTATAGCGCGCGCGGCGACAAGTAGCAGTTATAAAAACGAACTCCTTCGCGAACGAATATTTATCTTTCAACCGGGACGTGAGTAGCAACATGAGCATCGCTCTTGAAAACGTACAGAATCTTAATGAAAGTCGAATCAAGTCAGCCGGAATTGCTTATATAACGTTAAATTAATTCACGTGCAACGGAAACTAAATTCAGTAAGAATATTTATTCGCTTCTCTCTCTCTCTCTCTCTCTCTCTCTCTCTCTCGAGAAAATAAGCCAAGAAGTTTTGAGCGTGAAATATTTCACGACAAAGTGGTTCCCGTTACAGTTAGACCGGGCTTCGAGGTATCGAAGTATCGTATCGCCGGATGTGCGGTCCCGGCACTCGTGCAGAAAATAGACGCTTGACAACGGCCACTTTGTAACTTAATTACGTACGGACGCATCGGCCTATCGATAAGGTAACACCCCGGGGCCGTTGTCGAATATCCGTGTGCAAGTGCACATCCGTCGTTACCCCTCAGGTAAGCGGATCCTCGAAATTATTTACAGTTCTCTCTAGTTTTTTCGTCTCGTCCTTTCTTTCTTCGCACGTCCTCCCGTTTTTAACGCGCCGAAGACTCGAAAAGACGTCTCGAAGAGAGAAAACGGATCTATTTGCGATTTTAATCGCTCTGGCTGCAAGATAGACCGTCGATTAGAAAGTACAGTCTGTTCTCTCCTGCCGTTCTCTTCTCTGTCGCTCTATTCTCTCCAAGTCTCGAGCTATAATTCGCTTTTACACAGAAAAAACAGTTTTGTTGAGATTACCAAAATTTGGTTTCCAAAACACTTTATTTGGTTTGATTTCTAAATTTTGATTATCTCAACAAAACTCTTTTTTCAGTGTATGATAAAGAAAATTTCGAGAGACTCTCATGAGAAATATATTAAAAGAACTAATTCGTGTTATTTTAATTTTATTATTAATAACAATGTCATGCTCCACGACGGGTTGTAAATAATCTAACATATTCAGCATTTTAGCGTAGTACACGCACACACACACACGCACAGATTATTCGCGATTCTATCGTTTTTTAAAATAAATAAGACTACTCTTCGTTATGTCTTCATCAATGTAAATCATTGTTTTTCTGACTTATCGTCTACTTAGTGATCCTCACTTCAATGCACAGTTCTTAAAGCTTGTCACACCTCTCTCTCGGTTGAGTCTCAGACGATCTCGCGCCCTCGAGAGGATATATTCTAATTTTCATTGGACACGGGCGCACACGTCGCGACCTTCGTATCCGTGAAATTATTTACGAGCGTTCCTAGTAAAGAGTTTCCGCTCCTCTCAACACGAGGCGACGCGGATTGTTAAAGTCGCGAACGTGAAGAGAAGATTAGCGAGGAAGAAGAGGTAAGGGAAAAATAGCGAGAAGTCAAAGTGAAAGACGAAGATCTACCCAAGAGGCGCGATAAGAAGGGAAGGAAGAGGAAGAGACTCCGAAGTAGGAAGAGAGGATAAGAGGGACCGAAAGAGGCGCGAGCCTCGGAATGCCTTTCGAGTTTCTCGCCAAGTGGCCATCAGTTCGAAGCGCCGGTCGGCCATCCGAGCCGAGTCAGCCGGAGTCAAACGAAATCACACGGATTTACATATTATGATTTACATCCTTGTCCTCTGCCTCTTCTGCTCTTCCTCCTCTCGTCTCGTCTTGTCTCCTGCTCGCCCCTTCCGCCGCCCCTATACACGCAACCGTCGCCGCCGCCGCCGCCGCCCTTTTCTCTCGCGTCGTGCAACATCCATGTCTTTTCAGTCTTTTGTTTCTTCCACGCCTCCTTCGAACATTTTCGCTCTTTATGCAACCTCGGTGTAATTGTCTAGAAAAATGTCATTTTTATCGATGCTTCAGTTTCGTTGATTTTTTTCACGTCGTTTCTCTGACGTTCGTGTCGTAATTCTTTCGCACTTGCGTTTCACGCTTAAATCTACTAAACGAACATTTTAAGGCTCCGTATTTATAAAATCTTAATACAGTGATCTGATATGTCAACGAAAACAGGCTGTAAAGTGAATCGACGTTTAGAGGTGCTTCTCATTTACTGTTTTTTTTTCTTCTCCGAGACAAGAAACGATGCCAGCAGTCAATGCTATAAAATAAACGTGCCAATCACTTGAGGTAAAGATACTTTCATAATTTCCTCACGATAGATTTTTGCGTCATAAACATGAAAGACATATTACCGTTATTGAATATTGCCCCCGGATAGCCGTTTCCGGTTTTTCTTCTTGCGGTGTCTTGTCTCCGTCAACTACATGACAGTTGCACTTTGCACGTTGTGAAGTTACATGTATGTTAAAGAACAACTAAATTAATTACGTTAGACATTTTTTGGTAAATTAAATCGAAAATAAATACATATACAGTTTTACAAGTTTTAAAAAATATACATTACATTTTATTGTTGGATCAAAATCTTCAATAATTTTTTGTATGATGATCCTTTAGAATTTTGTCCTAAGTTTTGTTTTTTAGAAGTTTTTTGTATTACGTCGCTCCTTTTTATCCTTCCGTTTTGTCTTTTGAGAGCCGAAAATTTACAAACGGACGCAAAAACCGCACACAGTCGTGTGCCGAGGAACTTCGTACATTTGTCCTCGTATTCTATTACGCGGCCTGAGGCGAGAACCAGTTTGCATCTGACCTACTGCGCCGACACGAGATGGAAAGTGGTAATTGCGATCCGCTCTCCGCGGCGAAATTGCAACTTATCGCGATTAACTCGTATCGTCGTCGGTGCGCAGCTCCGTTTGCGGATTAGTTGTAATTAGAAAAGCGAAGCGAAGCGTACGGGGATTCGTTCGCACAAACGATTCCCGGGAATCGGCTTACTGGTTATTGGCGAAAATTTACCGCCGATATGCCGTGATAATGATATAGGACACGCTCTCCTTCTGCGACGCGAGAGAAAAGCGAGTTCTTGAAATTTACGAGACTGTTCCAAGCCATTCCGAAGAGATCTAAATTGCAATCTCCGGGGAGTCGCTCGAGAGAAAAGTATTGACAGAAATTTAATTGCGAAAACTCCTTTTTTCTACAAAATTTTTTCACACGAATTGCCTTTCCTCGAATCGTCGATCGATGTCGGAGAAATATCTGGTAGCAATTTTCGCGGAATATACCGCGGCGGCGTTGATGAATGCATCGATAAAATTCGCGAGTCTCGGAGACATGAAGAGAAGCGAGTGGTAAGTGCACGCGCGCGAGATACTGCACCGAGTCGGCGCGTATCATAAACGCCGATGCATGAATCACACATAGAATTTTACGGTGACTATAAATAAATTCGCGGTCGGTGCTGGAAGATCGCGGTCGAGCGAGTAACATATCTCGAAATCGACGGTGGAATGAGAGACGGAGACGCGTGTGCGACGCCAATATTCCCGCTCGTGATAAATGAAAGCGGTAGTGAACACAACGGCAGGTATTTATGTCGTTACGAGCTTGTCGATCCTGAAGAAACTCGATCGGCTGCATAAGGGAAATGCGTTTTTTTGTTTCGTTTCTTTTTTTATTTAATGCGAATATCCTGTTAAAAACGAGAAAACTTGTTGCACTCATTCATTAAGATCGATATAAATTGTTTCTCCCACATTCCGCGCATAATTCTAACTGCAAAAACTTAATTCTGGCTGCACGTTGGTTTAGAAGCGGTTTTCAATGCGGAAGGATCGGAAATTAGCGCGCGCCCGGTAGTAGCAAAAATTTGCGTCGGATGATAAATCGACGATGTGCAAGTCGCGACGTGCGACTAGCATTGCATCGCGCGTGGAGCTTCGCGCGCGCAAGTCAGGCGTATACCAGCAGCTGTAT
>QVOA01002750.1:0-22170 GCA_014825685.1 Pseudomyrmex cubaensis
AACTTGAAAACTTACGAGGACCAAAAAAAAAAAAAAAAACAAGTAATTTTTGATGATTTAATTATCGGATCTCTGTCGCGCGGCAACACATGTGTGAATACGTTTTCTGTTTCTGAGTGACTTATTTTTTATTCAATGATTACAATGTTAACGAAAACTTCTGATTCGTACAATCGGCAACATGTGCACTAATGTATCGCAGAAGTATTACACACTCGCATCAGTCGAAATGGTCACCTCGTTAGCAGAATGTAGTAGAAGTCTCGTCTTTCAGGTCAATATAAATAATATAGGAATATGACTGACGTCCTCTTTCTCTCTCTCTCTCTTTCTCTTCCTCTCCTTTTCTCTGTCTCTCTCATGTCTGCGCACAGAATCTACTTATAGACTCTTCACCTACAGATGGGACACGTATTAATCGAGTTTCAGATTTTCGAAACGTGCGTCCAGGCATGTCACTCTCTTGTATGTCGAATTTATTCATAGACGTTTGCTAAAAGAAAGAGAGAAAGAGAGTGTGTGTAACTCGCTTATAGTTGCCAATTATACGTGTGCATTCATAACTGCTGTCTATCGCCAGATTACATATTATTATTGTGCATAATAATATGCGTAAGATATGTGGGTCGACATATAGCTCGTATGCATACGCTTCGATCTATTCTTGACTGACATTAATATTTCTTTTACGTGTGTGTGTGTGTGCACATGTACTTTTGAAAACAAATAATTTAATACGGTTCAACACTTAAAATTATCTTGAATTTAAATGACAAATAATTTAATGACAAATAATTTCATCTTCTATAACTTAATTGCACGCTGTGTTCATATGTAATTAATATAAATGTTTCTTTATATAATTGAGGGTAGAAAAAAAATCATAAAACCTTCTTTCAGTAAGAATTTCTTCTGGCGCAACAACGACTTCCCGCGCAAGCACGTATGATGTGTTCATTCGCAATCGCCGTGTCGTCTTGCAGCCTGTGTAAGTGGATAATTTTGACGTTTAAACGATGCTACACTTGCAAGGTAATACGATTCGATAACAAAGTTTGTAAAAGAAAAACATTCAATAGCAGATAAATGATAAAAACTCACAAGTGCATCGGCTTGTCGCATCCGCAGGGATAACATTTATTTCGCATTCTGTATATTGCATTAAATAGTAAGGTTTTTTAAACACACACGTAACGAGTGTAAAAAAAAGTCAAAAACTTCTTCTAAATTTTTACATACTGAACGTACAAAAATTATTTTGTACACACATTGCCGAGAGACAAAACTTACCCTTTCGCGCACTTGCATCTAAATCGCTGCTGTCTAATGGACGTAAGGAAATTAGTGTTCTCTTTGCATGTAACGATTTAATGTATCATCTCTGTCATTGTGATCGTACGCGATCTTATTCGTGATTACTGCGCTTCTCGAACGTGCTTATATTTACCGCATGTTCGTTAAAAATTGATATCGCACATGTACGTACGACCAGTCGTCGCGACTTACTTTTCGATCTTCTGCCTCAGTAAATCTCTTATTCTGGCGTGGCACACGCAAATCTTCTCACTGCCGGACACAATTATTTCTGATTAATATTATTTCTCTCCCGAAAAAAAAAATGCTCACCTTTCTCTCAGAAAACCGACGTAAAGAACCAGCATCCCGGTAGATATGATAATGAACTTTCCGAGATACCAAGCAAAATTGGCCGTGCAATGTTGCATCGTGTGACAACACAATTCGATAATTTAGATCAGACTGTTACTAATTGCGCTCTTATATTCGAAATCGATATTGCACGTAGCAACTGCGTGTGGAAACAAATGATGATCGTCTCACGTGTGTGTCGCTAATCGAAACTCTCGAGAAAATTACAGAAATCACAGCTTTTCCACAACGTACAAATGTGAGACTATCGATTATGAATATTTGAAAGTGTGATATCGTCTCAGGACGTACTTCCTACCCGGTCCCCCCATCGGGACCGGGGCGCGAAGGATGTTGAATGACCTGTCAACATATTTGCCCGTCTTGACAACACTCTTTCGGAGAGCATAAGAGGAACGGAGGGAAAAAAAGGAAAAGACGTCCGGGAGATGACATCCCTTCATTCCACGCTCATTAGAATGAATTCCTCGGTACGTGTCTCACGGTACGCGTGTGCCCACTGACATATATAAATTTAAACTCGTCTAACTGGTAGGAGAAGCGAGAAAAAAATTCGAACAAAAACCGCGTTACGTATAGGAGAGACTTTTATACCGCAAACGAGATGTTTGAGTGTCTTGTCTCAGTTAAGATCAGAAATGATCTCTCGCATTTGTATACTTCACCGTGAGAAAATTGATATAAAATTGTCGAGAGAGATATTCAACGTTTGGCTTGCATTAACCGGACATTTTGAAATGACAATTCGTCATTTACATTCGGTCAATGCGGCGATGCAATACATCCCGCGTCTTTTCCCCTTGTTCAACACGCGTCGCGTGTTGCGCACCGCAAAAATAGAAGACAGACAATCTCGTTGTACTAACAACGTTGCGCGCCAGCAGCTGCAACCATATGGCATTCTTTCTGTGATCTTACTCTAAGAGCTCGTTAATACGATCCTCTCGGATATGTTGCCAACACACAGTTAATATTAGTTTCGAGTATGTTTTTCTAATGTATGAGTGGCACGGGGTCGTCTTTTCGATAACCACCTGGTCAACATCCCGCGTACTTAATGTTATTTCTGAAAGAAACATCCCGCATCGGTTTCAGCGTTGCGCGTCGCCGTGTGCGGCTTCTTCTTCTTCTTTTTCAAACAGGAAGAGAAAGGATTGAACAAACAATTGTATCATCTCTATATACGGACACGAAAAACTCGCATGTATATAATTATATTTTATGTAAGAAGAAAGCATCAAGTTGGATTAAACTCGTATCGACACTTAGGATCAATAAAGATTTAAATCCAAAGAGTTTGCATGTAAATTCAAATTGAAATTTAAATTTGAAACATACGCGTGTGTCGGACTCGAGGCGAAGTTAACCGGCGAAGTAAAATTTTCTTTTGTATCCTGAGTGTAAATAAGCCAAAGCCGTAAATGAGAGATTTTTTTCGCGCGCAAGCTATTCATACCAAGAAGACGAAGAGAGTCGAAACATCGTGGTGATTCATTGGTTCGAAGTCGACGAAAGCGGCGGAGTCAATCTGGTTCGCGAGCCAATGAGAGCAGTCTCGGTTCTCTAAAAATATAATTTTGAATCGGTAGGAGGAGATGAGACACACACACGAGACACCTCCCTCGCGCGCGGGGGAGCCAAGAAATATTTTTACAAGTATATATCTCTTCCACACGGTTACACTGCGGAACACGTCGCCGAAGACTCAGTCGACGCATCTGTGAAGACGAGTATGTCGAGTGCAATTAATCCGAACGAGAAACAAATCCGAATAAATTGCGTGTTCCGTCTGTAATCAAGTGTTGAAACATTTAACGAGAGGAGATTCGTATTTTGAAGAGGAAAGATACAATATATATGTAAGAAATATATACCTACGTATGTACGCGAGTTGAGAAAATGTTTTGTGAAACAAATTTCTTCGCTCGTACAAAGTGTGTGATCGATGTGTGACCCGCGTCGCTTCGAAAACCGGAAACGATATAGATAATATGGATAACGAGGAACAAACTCTAAAATAAACAGAGAGAATTATCAGAAAATGTTTTAAATGTAATTAACTCGAAAAAACAAGTTTTCGAATCTAACAACAAGTGGATTCTGCGCAATCTTCTAGATATGCTGGGGAGAGACTTTGCGCTACATGTGATCCCGCGCTCTCCACGGAACGATCTGCGCGTTTAACATCCACACTGCTTATACATTCGAGAAAACTCTCTGAAGATAAAAAATGTTCTTCGTAATAACTCGCTGAAACAACTTGGAGATATCCAGCTGAGTGACATATTCAATCCAGCTACCAGATACATGTCTCTCGAGACGATATAAGACTCAGGATGAAAACCGGTGGTGGTGGCGGCACGTCGAATCGCTTGAACTCGAGCATAGAGCAACGTTTGAGAAGTCCGAAGTGCGCGAGATGTCGAAATCACGGTGTGATAACAGGATTGAAGGGACACAAAAGATCCTGCGCCTGGAAGGATTGCCGGTGTCCTTGCTGCCTGCTGGTAGTCGAGAGACAGCGGGTGATGGCGGCGCAGGTAGCTCTACGCAGACAGCAGCAAGCGCAAGGCGACAATCTTCTGTCGTTGCCGAACAAAGTATCGACAAGTATCGCGAATCCTTATTGCGTCAAAGCAAAATATGACGAGCCGGACACCGTCTGCGGCAGAAGAAACAAGAACTTTCAGAGGCATCATTTACATTTCACGCAGACGAGCATCAGCGTGACGCAAGATTTCTACGGATTAAACGGCATGCATAATTTGCCATGTGACGCATGTGAGTTAGAAATATATATTTGGTTTTGTCAATTAAAACATTTTTCATTGTACTTTGTGTACGCAGCAAGAACAAGTGTGTGATTTGGCGAATATTGTTTAGATTTTTAATCCTTTAATTTTTATATTTATTTTTTTCTTTCAATATTTTGACAACATGAAAGAACAATGACAAATGCGTGTGTCAAATCTTACTAATTATTTTCACCTTTCAGTGTCGCCGCATCCGCGTCTTTTGACTCTGTCTTCTTTCGGATGCAATCAGAAGCAGGAAGCTGAGCCCGCTCTAAAAGTGCAGTCCGTCCATTCTGTCTATCCGACAATACCGTGGTTCAATCAAGTGACGCAATCGTATCTAGCGAGCAGAGAACTGAACAATTTCATTTCCACGGAAGCTTTACAGGACTGTCCAACTTCGAATAATAAATCCTGCTTAGAAAAGAAAACGCCGATATCGTTTAGCGTAGAATCCATTATTGGCACGAAATAATATTCCAATATTCCTTTTAATCATATTCAATCACAAACAATTTTTATGCGGAACAAATAAAACGCTTTACAAGCATATTTTCGAAATTCGAAAACGCCCTTGTGATTCTCAAATCAATGTTGAAGCAAGATCTTGTGTGTGGACGAAACGTCCCTACGACACATCATTGTTTAAATCAAAGATCTTTAACGTATTCAGTTCGCACGCATCTTTTACGTCTGTATATTAAACAAACACTCTTAACAATGCTTATGTATAGAATTTATTACACAACTATCAACTCTATAGCAAACACATATATAATATATATATATTCAATATACATTTATGGAACAGAACAATGTAAAATTTGATTTTTGGTCGGTGTACGTACAATTTGTATATCCTCGGTAAAATTGTGAAAATGACGATAACGAGGGGAGAGAGGGGGATAATAACATGCGTTACACTTCTACTTAATTCGAACAAGTGGAAAATCGTGCCGCCTCACGCAAGTATCACGATAAGAATTCATTTAAGGCACGTTACCATTATTTATTGCCTTCGAATGTTAAGCTGCAACGTTTCATGTACGCGTCCATTTCCGAAAAATCGGACAGGGTGCTATAAATAACGTCGTACAGAACGCACGGCCATTGCTTCTCTAGAATTTGTAACTTGTGTATGGCATTTACAGTGAGATTAATCAAATTTAGCAAATGCACTTTCCCTTTGTGTCGCCAGATAAGATCTTCCTATAAACAAATGGTGAAAAACACTCTGTAGTCAGAAAAACTCGTGCCCCGATAATGAGAGCGCGTTCATATTGCCATTCATATAAGTACCTCCCCCCCCCGACTTGTAAACTCCAAATAAAAAATATAGCGTAAAATATAATGATCTTGTTATAAAAATAAGAAAACGTATTCGATTTTTTTGATATTTTCTGCCATTCAAAATACCTGTGTCACGCTTCCCTTTCTCCACTGTAACGCTTCCTTCGCGACGACGCTTCGAAGCGCGGGATCGCAATTGAACAGAAACTGTTTGGCAGTAATTTGCTCCCCGCTTTGTCTCTGCACCTTTTCCAAATGAAGCCTTTGCAACAGAGGTTGTAACAGGGAGTCTGGCAGTGAACATATTACTATGTCTATAAGACCGGCATATTCTTGATTCGCAAGTTCGATCTCTTCGGCTGTGATCTAGAAAGATTGCGGATTCGTTTGGTGCACTTATGTGACATCGCGAAATTTAATTTGCTTGCGTTTTTTGTTTTTGCGAACGCGAAGCTACAGATTACCTCTTTGCCGTTAATAACCGTGAGTCCCCAATGAGCTAGTCGGAATATAGCGTACGTCTTCCAATCCTTGGACACAACAGGATTCCCCGCGTCTATTTGTATGCTTGTCAATCCCTGTACTTCGGCTAAAGCATTCAGCTGACCGAGAAGACTAATGTTAGTTTCTTTAAATACAAAATGTTCCGCTTGAGAAAATCTAGTTTTTAGTTTACTTAAAACTTTCGCCACATCGTTAAATTGCACGTAATTAAATTTCACGACATTAACGTCCTGAGCTTTCGAGGTGTCCCAAGTTCTATCTATGAAGCGCAATGCGCCTTGGCCGTAAACGTTCAGACATCGACCGACAATTTCTATCAAATAATCCCCGCCTAAATAGAAACGTCACGTTAATTCACTCAAACATACGGAAATGTGTCTATTCAAATATCTAAAAAACATCATCCTACCCTGTTCCCTTTCTCTGGGTGGTGCCTGTTGAGGAGGCGGACTCGGCAAAGCCAGCGCTCGAAATTTCGCTCGAGCGGTCGCGGCTCTGTTGCTCTTGTAATACACCACTTTCTTTGGTTGAGCACTTTTTATTCTGTCCTTGTCGTGAGACTTCTCGCAAACCACGTTCTTAGACATCGATGAAGTGCTGAGATCGCTCAACAACGACTTACTGCAACTATCCACACCGCTAGTTTCTTCAACCACTTTATTGCTCAAACTTTCATTTTCGCTTGTCGCGTCGGAGTATTTCAAAGACTTTTCACTCGTGACAGCTGTTTTAGCGTGTTTTTCGTTGTTATGATTTTCGTTATTATTTTCCGCGGCGAATGAAGTGTGATTTATTAGAGACAGTTTCTTAAAAGTGGCAGATCTGTCATAATCCACAGACGAACCGTTGGCGGTGAACAAGTGATATCTCAAACCACTCTTCAAACTTTCATGACTCTCCGAGCTGTCTAAATCGCTGTCGGATGTATTTTCATTGTCACTGAGCATCGTCATTTTCTCTTTGCTATCTTTGAGTGATCTATCTTCCAATTTACCGCTCGTTAAACTGTCCACTATCGAGCCCAAGATAGGCGGGAGTTTGAACTCCAGAGGAAATGACTTAGCGTCATCTAATTTGAACAAATTGTCGCTGGAACTGCTTCTCTTTTTTATGTGTATTTTTTTCGCTTCCACATTTTCATTTATCGACGTTAGACTGCCGAAACCTTTCGTTTTAGCTTTGTCCAGACTCTTTGAGTTTATAGTATTGAATTTGCTCGATATACTCTGCGCGTGCAGCACGTTAATATTGTTGCCCGGATCTTTACCCGTCGCTTTATTCGCACTGTCGGCAGTAAGTTTTGTTCTGAATCTGAGAAGTTCCCAATTGGTTTTAGCGTTTGATATCACTTCTTCTCTACGTACGTTCATGCAGACCTGTGCGCTGAGATCGAGAAACGCCGAATTGGTTTGTTCCTTGGAGAATCTCCAAGCCATTGCTGTTCTACGAAACTGTTCGCTAATTTGCATCGTTGATAACAGTTGCAGATTTGGCAAATACGACACGAGAAAGGAGATATAATCTGTGTTTAAAGTCACCGGGTTGCCATCTATCGTTATTTCTTTAATTTGTAAGGCCTTTGCGAGGCTACTCATATCCTCAATTCTGCAACATCAAAATTACTGAAAGATCTTGATTGAAGAATCACTCGAGTATTGTTTTAGAGTTTAAAAGCAGCTTTCTGTGTACGTGTGTGAGTGCACATGACGCGTAGGTCTAACAATATATCAAGTCTAAGAAACTATTTAGATATTTCTAATGACATTTCTGATTGAAGCTTAGAATTTTTCGCGTGCAAAAGTGTTTTAAGATTATGTAAAACAAATTAAGTTTGGCAAAAAAATTCAAACACTTGTATCTACGTATTACTGAACTAATAAATAACCATCAATTGCTCTACTAATGAATTATAATACAATTCTTCAAAATACTTGCCTATGAATGTCATTGTTACTCAAATATAATTTCTGCAATTGTGGCGTCTCACCAAATCCCAACAGTTTTTTCAGTTTATTTCGACGCAAGTTCAATTCTTTTAACGACGTCAGACCTTGAAAATCATTGCAACCTATACTCTTAATATTATTTCCCGCTAAGTTCAGCACTTTCAGCGACGTTAAATCTTCTAAACCGGTAATTTGCTGAATCTGATTGCCATGAAAGTCCAAGACTTCTAATTTGGAAAGTTGTTTTAAACCCTCGATCCTTCTTATTCTGTTTTTTCCTATTAAAAACACTCTTAGATTTTCCAAAAAGTGAAGATCACATATTTTTTCTATTTGATTATCATATAAATCGAGAAACACAAGCTTCGTCAATTGGGAGAAGTTAGAACTTTCTATCTTTGTCAGAAGATTATGCTGAAGGGACAGTAATCGCAATTTTGGTTCCCCAATCACATTCGGGAACGTTGTCAGACCTCGCCTATCGAGACATATTCTGTCAGGGTTCTTTTCTCTTTCGGCAGGAGTTCTTGATGCCACAATTGTTCTCGTTTCTCCTGTCCTTTGCAACGTGACCACATTGCATCTTTCAACTTCTGCATGTTCAGTGTCAAACTGGGTTCCAGCAGAACTATCAATAACAACGATTTGAATGCAAGAATACTTTGATGTGCAAAGACAATATGTTCATTCAATAAGACAGTTGTCTTGCTCTACTTTGTCCTACACAAGCAATTACCTAAATGAATTATAAGAACGCTTAGATAGCTTAGGAGGTACTGGTGCACCTGGCAAAATTGGTAAGGCAGCTGCTATAGTTAAAAACTGACGTCTGTCCGGAACGCTACTTTGAACAGGTGATTTACCTTTTACATCAAATGATAGTTTTCTTGTCTGAAAAATATTTGCGACTCACACATTACTATAAATTGTCATAAGCAAATAAAACACAGAACGTGTCACATAGGTCATAATTTTTGTCATAGATCCAAGTTTTGTCATTCAGTTTTGCAAACATCCACGTCAGAAATAATTCTTCTGTCTAAATTACATATTTTAAAAGTGTGAATCTTACCCGCGTTGCAGTATTGTTGCCCAATGGCATTACATAACCGAGGCATAAACGTATAATTAGTCCATCAAAGGAATAAATTGTAAATTTTACACCTAACATCTGAAAATACTATGTCACATTTTTGAAATATGTTTTCATTATTGTAGAATATTAAATATACAAGTTCGCGTTGTTGTTGTTGTTGTTGTTATGGCGCAGTGAGGCTTTTCTTGGGTAAATCTATACATGTGTATGTACCAGTTCGCGATTAATTGGACAGATCTCTGCAGGTACGAAGGAGTCGCTCTCTCGGTCGATAACTAACCCTTAAAAAAATCACCACGGAAAATTGACCTGGGATGCAGAGAACACTGGATCAAAAACAATGTCAAATGTAAAGATATTTTTAGGTGAAAAGCAACACAATTCTGTGATAATCACATAAAATTTTCTACTTGAGTACATGTGTAAGTTGACATAAGTATGTACACATGTTAAATATAAATACATGTATATTTGAAAAAATTTATTGAAGTATTTTTATCAGTATACATCTTGACATATCTCTGTTTCTTTTTAGAGATAGCACAAGAAATCAGAACATTGAGAATTATTGAAAGAGTGCGTGTTGATTGATTATTTGTCGAGAGTCGCTTTTGATACGATGAAGATCATACTTGTAACCGGTGGTTCAGGCCTCGTTGGCAGAGGCATTCAAAGTGTCATCGAACATGACAAGAGAGAAGATGAGAGGTGGATATTTATTGGATCCAAAGATGCGAATTTATGGTGAGTTAAATGAATAAATGATAGTTAAATGCAAATTGTATTTACTTCATTGAAGTATTGACTTACAGCGATAAGGAGAGTACTCGTAGGTTATTTGAGCAGCACAAACCAACACATGTCATTCATTTAGCTGCTATGGTTGGTGGACTTTTTCACAATATGTCACATAATCTAGACTTTCTGGTGAGTATTGTAAAAATCAGCTGTTCTTTTTGTAGCTTATATAATTTATAATCTTGTTTTCATTTATATATGTGCAAAGTTTGGCCATCAGATGTAATATTGATTTAATTGTCTTTGCAGCGAAATAACATACATATGAATGACAATGTTCTTCAAACTGCTCACGAGCATAATGTGACAAAAGTTGTCTCTTGTCTTTCTACTTGTATATTTCCTGATAAAACAACTTATCCAATTGATGAAACAATGGTATATATTCCATACGAGAACATTTATTGTTGGTACAATGAGTGCATATGTGAAGCAAGTTATTATGCACATTTTAGGTTCACAATGGGCCGCCACATCCTTCGAATTATGGCTACAGTTACGCCAAGCGACTTATAGATATTGCAAACCGAGGCTACTACGACCAGTATGGTAGATCATATACTAGCGTAATCCCGTGCAATGTGTTTGGTCCGTATGACAATTTTCATCCGAGTGCGAGTCATGTTATACCTGGTCTGATGCGAAGACTGTACGACTTGTGCAAAGATGGTATGTGCAGAATTTATACTTGATATTACATCTAAACTGATTATTAATGTTGCTTTTTATCAGGAAACACGGAAGATAAAGTGTTCACTGTGTTGGGCTCTGGCAAGCCCTTAAGACAGTTTATCTATAGCATAGATTTAGCAACACTTATGATTTGGGTATTGCGAGAATATGATTCTGTGGAGCCTATTATATTGTCAGGTATTTATAAGCGCTATAGTAGCAAATCGACATTAAGTATATGGTGAGAAAAACATATTTGTTCTCAGTGGACGAGGCACAGGAGTTATCAATAGCACAGGTGGCTGAGACTTTAGTACGGGCGTTTGATTTTAAGGGTAAGGTGTTATACGACACGTCAGCGGCAGATGGCCAATACAAAAAAACGGCGAGTAACGCGAAGTTACGGAAGTACTTGCCTGATTTTCAATTTACACCGTTTGAACGAGCGATCAAAGAGACTGTTGATTGGTACGTAAAGAATTACGACAGCGCGAGAAATTAATTTGAGAGATCATAGAAAACAAATCTTTACTTCCATGGATACGTTCGGTGTTTGCATTAATTGTTGTCCGATAATTTATCAAATTTCCAGTGCATTGCCATTGTTCTTTAAATATGCAATTAGATTTTATTACAAAATATATATATTCTTCAAAGTATACATATATTTATATGTATGTATATCTCATTATTGCAAAACTCAAACATTCCAGTAAACGGAAAATAAAACTGAAAATACAGAATATTAAAACTAAATCATATACATATGTTTGAAAATATATTCTAATATATAGAACTTATACTTTATATATGTATATATATTGTAGCATAAACAATTATATTTTTCGAATAAATAATCTACACAAGACATTTTACTCCTCATTTTGAATAAGTGCAACATCAAAGTTGGTTTTTTGAATGCCAAATTTGATGAAGCCTCTAAAAACTTCACAATAATTATATATACAAGAGTGATATCAAATAAAAAAAGAATATCAACCATGTTAAGTAAACGTTGGCAATACACGCGGATTTTTATTGATCTTTGAAAGTTTGCTTAAAGAGAATTTAAGTTGAAAAAATGTGAGTGCTAAAGATAAATCCACGCGAAACATTTTGCGCGATGAATTTATTTTTGTTCGTCCGCGGAATTTCTGGGACGTGCATTTTTCAGACGAGTTTACATAAAATTCGGACGGATTGTTGTTTGGCGAATGCAACGCGCGTTTCCCGTATACAAATACAGTTCCGATTTATAGGAATGGGGAAGCAGTTTTCAATTAAATTGCCAAAAGTGCATTAATATATTCCAAACGGGAATAGATTCCGTGAGATTTGAATTTTCGACTGTGTCGTTTTCCAATCGATTCGGACAAAGATAACGTGTGTGCTTTATCGAGACTTGTCGCCGAGAGACCGACGCGCGATATGAATGATATTTTCCAGTGTACGTTTCTTCTCTGTGACGTAGGAGAATAATTTCTGTATGTGTGTGTGTGTGTCGGTGAAGAAATAAACTAGTTTACTCCAAAAACGTTTTCTTCAATATATTATTAATTTGTTCACCATTTTGTTGATTGTGTTTAAAATCAAATACACCAAGAGTTTTTTTAAACACTACACATTCATTAAATCGCTACTTTGTCAATGTAGTTATAAAAAAATTTTTTAACATTGTTATAAGGAGAATAAAGAACTTCATTTTAAGAAAAACATATTTGCATGAACTACACAGGATATGTACTGTGTGATTTCATTAACCGATTGCCCAAAACTAGGCGAATTGGTAAGCAACGCTTATCGACCGGAAGCCTGTTTTATGATCGCCTCTGCTCGTTACCGGTAGTAACGGTGTATCCGCACCCGAATGAAGCTGGTTCTCTGTAGAAGCGCGGTTACGGTTTCTCTTCTTCGTGTCGGTCGATCAGACGGCAAAGTGGCAATCAACCCCGCCGGGCCGTAATTGGACAGATTCGAGTAATCCGGATAAAAAAAGGAGAAGAAGAAGGGAAAAAATGAAAGAAATGTTCCCGGGATGTACACTACGTACTTTCTACCTACCTACGGTGGCGCCGGCACCGAGACGCAGGCGCATCAGCGGTCAACGCGGTCGCGGGGGGGCTGTTTCGGGTGCCACCTCGGAGCCGGCACGGTTCAATCAGTTGCGCTCCTCGGGGTGGCTCGTGTCGTTTGTGTTCGCTCGGTTTGGCCGCGCTATGTCTCCCTCCCGCGATAAGTGACGTGAACGCGTCGTGACGCTGCTCTTCGACACGTGGCTATTTACAACGTACGCAGTTCTATATAGATCGTTCCGTTCTCTTGTAACTCTGTTTTGATTCACAAAGAAGAAATCTGAAACGCGAAACATGAAGGAAAACCCACAGTTTCCGAGCGGATCTTGAAGCTGGCAGCGTTCGAGACCCATGACTTAAACTATCCGCCGTCGTTGCGGATAGTTCGATGGTTCGACAAGCTTCCGAGAAAAGAAGAGAAAGAAGCTGGCTGCCGATATTTCCCAACGACGCGCGAAGATCTTCGAAGGTACACAAGTGCTTTTTTCTGTCATTTCGCGATATGTAAATATGTAAGAGAAAGAGAGGGAGGGAGAGAGGGAGATAGAAAACGGGAGAAAGAGCGTGTTTACGCGTGTACGCGAGAGGTTGTTCCGCGTGCAAAAGAAGATATGTATAAGAAGCGTGGAAAAAAGGATCAAAGCGCCCGATAATTGGGGCTGATGCGTCACAACGACCGACGCCAAGCGTCGCCTCGGACGTTTATTATTGTCCACGGTAAGCGCGTGCCTTTTGTGAAACGCGCTGCGATTTCGAACCGCGACCGATGATCAAAAGCGACAGGGTGGTTCGTTAAATTTTTTAGGACATCAGGGAGATTACGTATATGTCTGCGCAAAAAGAACGGTTGAATATTAAAAAAAAAATTTGTTTTCAGTATTACTTGAGTATACGCCAACTTTTATTTAAATTTTGTACGCGCACGTTGTGTTTTCAGATATCGCGCGAAGGAAAATTTCGAGTCGAGATATAATTTTATCGTAAAAATCTAGCTCATTTGATTCTTCTCCCTTCTCTCTCTTTTTTCTCAGATTTTACTTTTGTAATTACTTAAGTTTAGTAATTACTTAAGTTTGAACTTTTTTATATAACACGACTTACTACATTTTTTCTTCTGTTGTATGAGCGCACGTTTCAAGATTTGACGAAAGTACGGGACAATTTTAAATGGACGTGGATTTTTAAAATATTTTTTTGTATCACTTTGCGGTCTCTTCTGAGACTGATTATTTACCTTTGCGATTTCGTGGTTTTGTTTATTTATTTGCGACCGAAGACGACTGATCAAGCGTGAGTTCGAAGCGAGTTCTCTGTCTTGATGTAACGTTTTAATTAATTAATATTTGTTACATATATTAAACACTTTATTTGCAACTGACCTCGTTTTTATAGTTTTTCTTCGCGTTATTCTCATATAAAAATATTCAAGAAAAGCGTAATGTTCTTATAAAAAAAAAAAAGAAAAAATAGACACACGTTACTTTGCATTTCGTATCTCATTAAAATCCATTGAGTTTCAAAGTCCAACTTACGTAAAAATAAATGATCTCATACTATATGCAAAAACAAAAAAACAAAAAAAAGATGTATGAAACCACATTCTCATCAGTTCGAATGCAAAATGTTACTCGTTAATTTAATTAGACGATATCGCTTGTACATATGCGCGCAAAGAGAGCGAATTAGCATTGCACGTATACGTCGATCGACGACGTGATCCTCCTCCGCGTGTGTGCGTTATCTTTCTTCTCTAGATTCAATTTTGCCTCTGCACCGCGTGCAGTCTTCACTCGCGTGGGTGCCGCTTCAAGGCGGAGAATTCGTAATGTGATCGAGAACAGAAACACGAGCATGCTAAATGGCATAAACACTCTCTCTTTCTTTCTCTCTCTCGGTATCAAAATCGAAGTATCTCTGAGTCATTTCTTAAATGATACATAATCTAAATTAGAATTGAAGAAGATATCACCAGTCACAGAAACAACATATCTCTACGTGAACTAAGTTATTTTTCAAAAGTTCTTACCGCGAGTCTGTGCCTCTTTACATATTTAATATCTTCGTCATTAATTTTAATCGTAATGTATGAATCTCATTGTTACACGTTTTATTTCAAAATTCCACACCCCATAGTTACATAACTCGTAATTTTCTTCCTCACATTTGCATAAAAAAATCGTTCGATATTAGCTGACTAGCGAAAAAATCGTCGGGAATAAATTATTATTCTGCTATTGTGGTTAACATTCATCGCTTTAATTGAAAAAAAAAAGCAAAACGATGTCAAGGCATGCGACATTATTGTTCTATCGATATTAAGTGTAGAATCAATTGCACGTTCGTTGCAAAAATCACTGATATCTCCCACAACGTCGCGCAAGACTGTTTAAAATTTTTTTCGAGCATCGAAAATTTTTTTCCCGATATATTTCACATTGCATAATAAGATTATCCGATGATATTCATTATCAGTAGATAGCGGAGTATATTGCACGAATTGATCGAGAGTAACACGATGCGGAATCGCGTTTCCCGTTGGCACGCTATTGCTGAAAGCCAAGAAGAAGAAGGCATCGAGGCGAGCGGCGGCGGCGTCGTGAGCGGCAGCAATAAGAACGGCAGCACGGCTGCTGAGGAATGGATAACAACGATTCTGACAAGCGAAGTCATCGTCACTATTATCAGAACGCTCGTCGGCGTGACGCGCGACGCCGACGACGGCGTCGTCGACTATCGTCGTCGATTAGTTTCAGCGATCGTCGGAGTCATCGCGCAGTGATCCGCGTGTAAGGTAGGTACGCAGGTCGAAGCCCGCATTTCTTATTGAAAGAGATATTGAAGTATTTTGCGTGTAAAAAAACCCGAGAGTGTTTTCTTTTTTAAGAATCACTCGAAGAAAAGTCTCGCATTGTCTTCAGGAACGCGAAAAATATACTTTTTCTAACGCATGTGCGACAACGAGATTTCATTTAAAAAAATATCTTTAGTTTGTAATTTTTGTCTTATTTTATAACGGCAGATATAAACAAAGTTTCTATTTTTTTACTTACAAAAGTCTGAATAAAAATCACAGTACTTTGACTCTTTCGATATTGTGACACGTTTTGATAAGATGATGCGCGTCGTTGATTATCGGTTGTAATTTCTGTGCAGATTCGGTCGCCGGCTCGTTTGGATGGAAGACTACAAGGACGACGAAGGCGGCGACGACGACGACGACGCAAGAGATGCCTGGTATCGTAGTATTTCGACGACGTTGGAGCGTCGGCAGCGACGACCTCGTCGTGCCCGGCGCTTTTCTCTTCATTCTACATCTCATATGGTGAGTAAGACCTGTGGCACAAAAATGATAAAAGATACAAAACGGATGTCTCTCTCGGTAAAAAGATACGCGAACTGTATGAATAGCCGTTCGCGGTCAGTGTCTAGTTGCATAGTTTCTCCGATAAAGTTTTACTTGGAAAGAAGAATAGGATTCACTAAGATTGTTTTCTTCGAAAATATAACATGGCGATTGAAAAGTTACGACAGATGGAAACATGCGTCTCGGAAGTTGAAATCACAAGAAATAATGGAATGTAGCTGTCTAGTAAAATATAATGAAGTAATGAATGTGTGAATCCGAATAAAAAGAGCCGGCAAATTTTTCTTCTATTTGTCTTTCGCATATAACGGACACATATGTAATATAATAAATCTCGACTTCGGGGTTCCCTCTTCATTCGAACTAAATAAACAATGAACGTGGCCGCGGCACGGTCGCAGGATCAACATCGAAGATTTGGGTGATAAAATAATAATAAATGGCACAAAAGCGACCGTAATATTATCTTCTCTAGATCTGGATCATGTCGTCGCTTAATCCAGTTTGTCAAATGTGAGATAAATTGTGGAAACGGCCGTCGTCCAGATAATCAAATAAATGCGAAGCACAAGTTATGATGTAGCGGTAAAAAAATTTTTTACGCAAGACAATGATCGAGCAAATGTCAAGGTGTTGGAAAAAAGTTCTGAATATACATGAAAGTGAATTGACAAACTGGACGAGTCAGCGCGACACATTAATATGTTCAGTTGTTCACTTTTTTTGATCAGGAAACTGAATAAATATGTGAAGACTAATTGTTGTTTATGCACGTGTTGCTAAAACTAATTATTCAATCCGAAGTAAAGAAAATGCGTTCTAAAATTCAATTCTTTAAATCTCTCCTTCTTTCTCTTGACTGTATTTATATTATTAAATATTCTCTTGTGCGTTAAATATTCTACAAACAAAAAAGTAAAACCCTTTTACGGTATCGAAAACCCTCTTCACGTTCTTACTGAAAAAATATGCAGTATTACCATTCGCGTGTGGCAGTCACAGATGTTTGCACAAATGTCGTGTAATTATTCGCAAAAACTAGGAAAATAGCACGTTTGTGAACGCCGTTAATGGACTGACAAAAAAAAGGGGGAAACCGAGAGTCGAGAAAAATCCAATAAAAATGAACAAAAAAAAAAAAAAAAAAGCGAAATAGAAGACTGATTGAGAACTGCTATATGAGAATAACCTCGTAGTGAACTTCAGTCGCTTCTTTGCTTGAGAAATATTATGCATATTGAAAGCATTCTCAACCTTTTAAGTGTAAAGCACTTCAGAACTAAGCGTTTGACGCGGTGCGCGGCCCGTGATAATCCGACTTGGAGGCGGAATGCTTTTTTGCATATTGCATATACTATGTACTGCATAAAGTCATTATTGCAACTTTGTTTATAAATCAACTCTGCTTCCAAATATCCAAAAACTGTCACATACACACGCACATGTATGTATTAACAAATATTTTACATTATGATATTTTTGTTCATGCACGTGACACATATACGTCAGTGACACCAAAAGAATTGAATTCGAGTCATTTATTCGGCTCTGGTTTTGCCAAAAAAAAAAAAAAAAAAAAAAAATTGTTGCGTACGTAGCGTGATATTATCTCAATTAATACTCTTTGAAATTATGCGCGAGACGAAGTTACGAGCGAGCGCGAAGATATAGTGACACGCACACACACACACGTACACTCTGCATAAACAGGTGATCATTTTCAAGAGTGCAAGCTTGCGGCCTTGATTATTCTCGGCATGCGGTATTGGTTTGTTATTTTCAGAGTTTGTTATGTGTAAGCGTCCGGATTGAAAATCTCTCGCGTCATTTTTCTCTCGCCGCTCTCTCTCTTTCTCTTTCTCTCTCTCTCTCGAATCAATCTGCAATCGAAATTGACCGCAGTTGGATATTCTCTCACCCCTCGTATTTATAACGGACAAAAATACAAGTCTTGTAATCCGAGGCCGCGAAATACGAGCCCTCCTCACACGGGATAAGCGTTTTCTCTCCTCCCTTTTCTCTCTTCTAATAGAAGAGCCGCTCTCGACAAGAGGATGATTCTGCGACCAGCTTTTTTTATTGCATATAATTTTCCGTGTTAACGGCTGATCATTGTTTTTCAAGAAGAGTCGATCGCGCGAAAACACCTCTCGTGTATTATTATTAGCGATAATCGTTTCTCGCACAAAAGGGAAGCAGAGAAAAGGGGGGAGAGAGAGAGAGAGAGAGAAAGAGCTTTAAAGAATCGCGATTTTAAATACATATAAGATTTTTTTAAGTAATTCTGGCGATTATTTTATATGTTTACGAAGATAAACGGAAATTGCTGTGCTTCTTCGCAATCTCACAGAGCAGAGGCAAGCAGGTCGCTGTTGGCACATCTTGAGAAGTTGGTCCTCTATATACACCGACTTGTCTATACGAGCCATTAAAAATCATTGTAACATATAACTCGTGTGTGCACGTGTACCGAATACTATTTTTTCCTCGCCGAGCTAACAGCTAAGTATAGATCCGAGCCTATACGCTCTCGTTGGGATTTAAAGTACATTATAGGTGTTATACAGGGTGTTGAAAAATAAGGATTTAAGACTTAACGGTAGACAGAGCGGATGCGAGTGTTCAATTATAAACCGAACGACGCGGTGAGCGAAAAAAATCAATCTCCTCGGATTATAAACAAGTTTCGATTTTGTCAGCGCAAACAGTGCCGTTTGCAGTCACGATATTGTTTTTTTTTTCTTTTAGCGATTAGCGGATAAATCGGAGCAAGAGATAAAGACGAACACTGTGTCTCTTAGGAGTGTGAATAAAGTTGATTTTGAACTTATTTAACGAGAGAGTATTCAATTTAAAAAGAAAGAAAAGAGGAGAATATTTAATTTACAATTAACACCAAGTAAAAATGTATTTTAGTTTTTTTAAATTACATGTAACGATCAATTTTTTAAAATTAAACTCACATCAAAAGTGATTTACTGCTAAACGTGACTTGTTGGCGATATAATTACAAATTGCATAGCGCGACGCAATACGCATTCATTTCTCATCGCCGTGATGCTCTCGGCGCGCGATGTGCTCCGATTCCAAATGAAACCCGACGCGCTTACATCAGGTTTCGTTTTGGAATCGAAAGTGTTAACGCGCGCAATCACGTTTTTTATCGGATCATTTTCTTTTCTTTTTTGTCGTCTTTCTTTAAGAAAACACTTTTCAAGGACTTTGTACTCTCGGCACTTAATCAAAGAACCGGTAGGCGAAAGTAACGTACCGCTTATGTCGATTATGTACACGATACACAGTAAAAAAAGAAAATTATTAATTTTATCATGTCCCAGAAGGTTCAATTTAAATTTTAAGGTAAATTTACATTCGTCATGTAAATTCGTATTATTTATTGACAAATTAATAATGTTCGGTAATTGACACAATACATACATTGCATTTATATTTGTTATTTGTTTTTGTTTTTGAGTAAACGTTACAGAAATAATAACATAAGTTTTATGTTAATTTTAGATCGAAGTAATAAAACGGAGTATCAAAACGGAGCAACGCAAGAAGATTGTAGCATACGACGCACGATTTTATTTTTTTTACTGTGTACGATGTCGTAATCGCGAGAACGTTTCCGCGATGCGGTAAGATGAGCAATACGATAAAATCGCGTGTCGCGTTGCGCGAACCACTTGTTTCCGGGATTCGGCGGAATTTTGAGATTTATGATTTCGCTTTTACCCGTAAGCGCGCGGCAGCTCGCACAGCGTGCGATCGGAAATTCGATAATGTTGTTATAATAGGTTCGGGAATTTCGTCACATTACACTGATCGTCGCGAAGTTCTCAAAGGACGTGGGCAAAGCGGAGCACTTATGCGAAGTTTCAGCAAGTCCCCTTTAACATTGATTTCCGCGTAACGCTGTATCGAGCTTTATACCCCGACCGGATATAAGAAACGTTTCCGCATCTAAATGTCAGGAGTCACGACATTACCTGGGTATTGCGGTTTAGTGCCTAGTGGCATTACGCGTAGAAATTTTCAAAAAACATTATTCTCTCTCAACGAAATATACATGTACGTTTTTAAGTATAAACTAAATCAAGGAATAAAACTTTGAAAGCCACAAGTTTAGAGATTCGCGCGCAATATAGTTTTAATGTGTAAATTAATGCACGAAATTAATGCGGGACATTCGGGTTTGACTTTTGACCGAAGCGTCGAAATACAATCTGGCTCATTTATTTCGTGTAACAAATATATTGGCTATTTGAAAAAGAGGGGGAACAAGATAAGAAAAACATTTCCCAATTATATAGAGTGGTTTTTTTCTTTATAGGTAAGGACTAAATTAAACGACTTCTAAAAATAATCGAATTCATTTCTAATGTCACCGAAAGAACATCTGTGTGAAAGAGAACATCTTTAATTTGTTATGAAGCCGCAAGGAAAATCGCCGCGGGACGGTTTTCTTAGCTGTCTCTCATGCAGAAAGTGAAAACTGACGCGCGACGAGGACAGTAGGAAAGCTGACTACGAGATAAATCGATATCTCTACGAAACCACCACGCAGCGGCATTTAAGGGTCTGACGACCCTTCAATTCCTCTCTGCTATCTCCCGTTCCCCTAGTGACGCTTCTCTCTTCTCTCTTTTTTTTTCCAAAGCTTCCTTCCCTATTGTCGATCTTTCTTTCTCTTCTTCGCTATTTTTTCCCCTTTAAAATACCTTTAATCGCGATAAGAGTGAAATCTTCTTTTGCTAATTAGATGCGCGTGTGTATTCCAAAAAATTACGCTAACTAACTTTTCAAACAGAAATTGAAATCTGTCTCGATAAATCAGTCATTAACCGACTCTCAGAAAAAAATAACTATCAGACTCTCGTAACAAATTTGCACGCTGGAGAAAAATTCGTGATTGCGAATTTTAGAAGATGAAATTCAACAAAGATCAGTAATTGAGAATTGTTTTTCGTTCCGCTTCATTCCGATTGATCAAATTTCAATTCGTATGTAGAGCGTATCAGTATGTCCACACGACGGAAATGCGTACACAAGCCGGAATCAATTTTTTTTTTTAATAAAATATCGACGTGAAAATTAAATTTCGTTGCGGCGCTCTTTCTAAACTTCCGGGTTTCCCGTCAAAAAACAACTGTCGGAGATTATTTGTCCGATGTCTGTTAAAGGACGCTTTCGCTTGATCAAACCACTTGAAAGCTCGCCGATGCAGTTTGACGCGGCTGCATCTATCGCGCGCGTCGGTCTCTCCTCCCCCGTACAGACCCGTGTGTGCTACAATAATACGATCTATACACATCGCCCGTGTGCAACAAATGTCCACGGTTCACAAAGTTTGAAACGCGCGAACTTCCGCAGCGCGGCGCGGAACGTTCGCTATGAAGCTCTTTTGTCTTTCGCCCGACGTCGTCGTGTCGTCTGACGTCGACAATATAATCGAACGGTATTCTGATCATTAACATCGCGAACGCGCGAACTCGATACATACTATATACATTGTCAGTACCCAGCGGAGGTGTCGAGAGAGTGGGTTACGTAATAGAAATTTATCAATGAAGTCTGAGCGAAGAAAACAACCAGACAACGAAGACGTTATGTAATTCCACATAGAGATTCTTTTCTTCGGACTTGTTACGTCACTTAACACGTCCTAGTCACGACGTGTAGCCGCGGTAATCGTGAACCCGATTTTTTCGAGTCTCGGGTTGCAACAAACCTCCGTACCAAATACCTCACTAATGAGATCCGCGTGCTGCCGCTCGAAATGAGACCCGCAGAATGTAATAACACTGCGCATAATTCCGTGTTTATAGTATTTTATTTAAAAAAAACCCGAACATATGTACTTACATATATGTTATACATTATATTTAATATACATATATATATATATATATTAAATGTTTTTCAATAATCTAAAAACTTTAAAATTATTGCAGTTAACTTT
>QVOA01002751.1:0-39010 GCA_014825685.1 Pseudomyrmex cubaensis
AAAAAAAAAAAAAAAAAAAAAAAACCATCTTGTAACGGTTGCGTCCTCGTGTACATGCAGAAGACACACACACACACACACACATATGCGCACACATGCATACACAAACATACACACACATACAGATACGAACACTTAAAAGTAAATAATATTGCACACTCGTGTGAGTGCCTCTTTATTTCGTATTCCCGCGCGTGTTCATCGCGCTTTTACGTCAGAAGAAAAAACAACAAAAGGGGGGAAAATCTAACGAATTTAGGGGGTTTTTAGGAGGAGAGAGAGAGAGAGAGAAAGAGAGTAGGAGACACACACAGAGAATCGTGTTAGTTATTTATATTTACCGTATGCGACGGGAAAGAAAACGCAATCGGACGTAATCGTATTATCTTATAGAACGCATCCCGTTCCGCCGATCGTCGAGATACCGCGCACAGACGGAACGAAGCCTCTTTTACGAAGTAATTTTTTTACGTTTTCTTCTCGTTTTTCTTTCCAACGAACGGAAATTCCGCGTAAAGAAGAAGAAGAAGAAAAAGAAGAAGAAAAACTAAAACCTATATTCGGGGACGCGTGTGCCCGTGTGTGTGAGAGAAAGTGTGATTAGCGAGCGAGCGAGAAAGAAATAGCGAGAGAAAGATGTAAGTGTGTGTGTGAGAGAGAGAGAAAGAGAGAAAACAAAACTACATGCGACAAACAAATTGCGCGAGAACAAGAACAAAAAAAAAAGATTAATATCGAAGAACGCGAGAAACGATATTAAAACGCGTTCGAAAATGTGTGAAATGGAATATCCGCGAAAAAATCGTAGAAAACAAATCAAGTGATAATGAATAGTTCCATCTCTGCGAGAGTCCTCTGTGTAATAAGCTAAAATATCGTAGAAACAAAAAAAAAAGGCAATCGTGCAGCCGCTCGACGCGGGCACAACGCAAACCAAGTATATAAGATGTTATATACGTGTCGATATATATTAAACGCGCGATAATAAAAAAACGACAAAAACCACAAAGCATAAGACTGAACCTGCCGAGAGAGGTGTTTAAATAACAAGCCGAGCGGACTGCACGTATTGTCGCAACGTATTAACCGACACCATGTTCATAAAGAAAAAAAAAAAGAAAAAGAAAAAGAAAAAAAACACAAAGTCAGGACGGAACGAGGCGAAAAACGGAAAGCAGCATTCGCAACAGACGAAGAGAAAAAGAGATCGTTCCGGGATTCGCGATAATCGTCATTGTGGAAAACGAATATTAATATGAAAAATCGTTTTTCTTCGATTTAAACAAAAACGACGGATTTTCCGCCGCGCGCTTTTTACAAAAGAAAGAGAAACTTCTCCTCCAGAGCTTGCTTTCCATCTTTGCCTCGTCGAAGTCGCAATCGCCCGAATCGCGTGAGTGCGAACCAACGTACTATTTTATGAATATGCGCGTCGCGAAAGCGAGAGAGAGAGAGAGAAAAAAAAAACAAAACTACAAAAAAGGGATGGTGCGCGAGCTAGCGTTTATAGATCGGAGTATTAAACAAAAAAAAAAAAAAAAATGTGCCCTGAGACAGAGAAAGCTCACTCGACGGCAATTCTCGTAGCTGATATTATAATGAGAACTCGAGCCCTTAATGAAACAAAAACAAATCATACACACACACACACATACACAAAGCAGCCTGCCAAAAATCAAAATACTGTAAAATATCAAACGAAAAAAACGCTAGCCAGTACAGAATGCTAAGATCTATTTTTTAAGAAGCGAATGTATATTTTTGTACTAAGGCAGGCCTTAGCGTGCGATCGTGTCTTCTTGCGTGTGTAGAGACGACGAGAGAGAGAAAGAGCTGTGAATCAATAACACACACGTGTGTTGTAACGCTTACGAGAAGATGAGGAGGAATCAACACGGGTGTGATCGAACGAAAAGCGTTATTTAAATCGCGCGTTGTACACGCGAAAAAAAATAAAAACGAAAGAGAGTTTAGGGAAATTTATATACCAGACGAGAATCCACAAACGGGAATAAAATAAAATACATATTACCGAGTGAGCTGTTAGGCATTATCGTAGACAAAACAGGGCGAAATATAAAATCGCGAATAAAACATCTGTGATAAAGTAGAAAAAAATCTTACAAGCGTGTTCGAGGGTGGATGGAGTGTCTCGGCGAGTGTCGATATAAAGAATAGGAGACAAAAAAAAAATCGGAAAAAGGGAGAAACGAAAAGGGGTGACGAGGACTGAAAAAGTAAGGGAAGACGGAAATCCAATCGCGCGCGCGTCAACCAAATACTCGGCACGCGCAAGATTTCTTTGAGAGACTTCATGAGAGAGGAGGGTGGCGCAACCCCACCCCCCGAAAATGCTCCGAGGAAGAGTTCGTGTCGTGCGTATGATCGATTTCAACGGAGTGAAAGAGAGAGAAAGAGAGAGACTGCCTTTTGACGAGATAGCCCGGTCTAATTGGCAGAGACGACGACCCGACAAAAGCTCACCTCGATCGCGCGCTCCACGTGAGTTTTGCAAAACGCTTAATTACTTAGTTTTCTTCCTTTCTTCCCGGCCACGCCGGAGCGATAGAACGCGCGCACGCGTGCGCGCGCGAACATATCGCGTGGTGCCGACTCGCCAAAAAAAAAAAAAGTTTGGTTCTGTCGCCAGAGAATCGGAGAATCGGTGGTTGATATAATCTTTCTTAATTTTTCGCGTCACATTTAAGAAAGTTTCGCGTGTAACGTATACACAGAACATATACGCCACGGCTCCGAATCATGACCAGCGCGAAGAAGAGTTCTCCTTTTTTTTATATGTATATATATATATACACACACACATATATATCTCATTAAAACCGCGCGACTCAATCCACGACATTCCACGGTGAGAAGCGAGGACCGGAAACAAAACGAGAACACCCGCCAACTCATGACGCTTACCGTATACATCTCGCCGACTTCCTGTAAGAGACACGATGTGTCGGTCCTCCCGACTCACCCCGACCATATATAGAGAATCTTTTAACGCTGCGGCGGTTTCATACAGCGTTTTCCTCCTCCGCTTGAAATATCCGCCGTTGACGGCAAAAGCGCGCGCGCATTTAGGGTAAAAAAAACTATAGTAGAGTGAGATAGAGAGAGAGAGAGAGAAAGAGTGAAAGAGACAGAGCGTTGTGTTATTCGTCGACTGAAACCAAGATCGCACAAGATTATTGGAATACAGCCAAGATATGTATGTATAATGTGTATATAGTTTGAATTTTTGACACGGACGCGACACGGAGACGCATTTTGTCAAATCCGCGCGAACCGAGAAAAAAAAATAATAATCGCCGTCGGGTCAGTCGGTAGCCACGAGTAGTATTTATAAGTTCCTACAAAAGAAAAAAAGAAACACACGAGCAAAAAAGTACTTTACGCGATATAGAGAGAACGAAGAAGGTGGTCGGCGAATATGCGAATTACACACACCCGCGCACGAACAGAAAAAGAAAGAGAACATACGATTTGCGATTTGTTCGTTAGTTCGTTGATTCGTTTGTTTTTCTTTTCTTTGTTTTTTTTTTGGCGCTTTTCGATGCTGTTTTTTTTTTTGGACATGGCACGAGTAAAATAATAGTCGTCGTAATTATAATAATCAAACGAGGTGTAACAATCTCCATTCCAGTCGACGGGAACGAGCGTAGAGCGTGTGTTGCATGAGAAGAGATCGGTCGCAAGGAAAAAAACACGTGCGATCGTTGAACGAATCGCGATAGAGAGAACGAAAGCGCGCGAATAAACGCGATAACGACTAATGAAAGAGAGAGAGAGTGAGCGAGCATTGAAACGCTATATCGCGATCAACGTTGTGATTTTTGATCGCGCCGCACGATCCGCGAGGGATCGGGGCGAGTGAATGTTAATGCGCGACGAAGGATAGGAACAATTCGGGCGCATCGTTTGTCCGAGAGGGTGTTAAACTAGCGAGAGCGGAATCTTATATAAACACACGAAGGAGTGTTCGCAAGCGGAGCTTCTTCTCTTTTTTTTTTTTTTTTTCCTTAAACCGCACAACTGCCGTTGGCCGCGGAACTGACGCGAAACCGACGCGCTAAATCGATCTTCGAAGTTAAAAAAACCGATTTTAGTGTGCGTGTTTCGAAACTCTTTCAAAAACGTTACAAACTAAAGGGAGTGTTGTACTTGCGCGTTGAGGCGCGCGAGAGATGTGTGTGAATAAAGATTTAGTTTATTACTAAAATTTATCACCCGAACAGAAGAAATTCCATTTAGCGACGGGAAACGTCAGTTCTTAGCTTCTCGCGGCGCGGGTAATATGTATAAAGAAACAAACAAACAATCTTCCGTCGCGAACTAATATAAAAGCGAAGTTCCGGATATAAAAAAATTAATTAAAAGCTAACCGCAAACTCTCGCCAAGTTCAACCGATATACACAAACGGACAATGTTGTATTTATATATATATATCTCGCTATTATATATATACATATATATATGTATATTCTACGCTTAATATTTATTTACGAAGACATACATACACACAGAGACACACACGCACACGCACATACACACAGCGCGTGAAAAAACCGAAGATCATCATCCACCCCTTAAGACTCGATCTCCGAGAATGTGTGGCGTATATCACGGCGAGGAGATTTATTTTTTTGTACATACACCCGCGGTATATAGTCCGGTCACTTTAGTTTTAAACCTCGCGATACGTTCGCGTGAGAAAAAACGAATGAATTGTTAAATATAATTCAAGACGTGGAATTTATTATTTTTCAACTGTATTTAACAGTTCAATTTTTTTTCGATCGCGTTATTTTCCACGTTCAATTAGCTTTTTTTCAATCAATGTCGGATTCAAAAATTCAATTTATGTGAGAGAGTGAAAAAAAAATGAGTTGTTAAATATCAATTAAAAAGATGTGTTACCCGTATCTTTTGTATTTAATAATTCAATGTTGCTCGAGATATTATACAGATTTAAAGCAAAAGTGACTTTTACCGCCGACTACACACACACACACACCCACACATAGGGAGGTACTTTGCCTTGCTACAAGCGTTTGAGATTGAACAAGGACGAGAGACTTCCGTTTAGGCGTCTTTTGGCGAGAGTGCGAGAAAGAGCGATCGTTTTTTTTTTTTTTTAACGGGTGTTGTCATCATATTTTCGTGAACGGAGTTGATGAGAAAAACGACGACGCGAAATCATGGCGACGCGACCAAGCGGACCAAGATTTAACAAAAAAAAACCCTGTTAAGTAATTAATTCTCGTCGATTCTTCTGTAGCATTTAGTTTTTTCGTTAAGTACAATATTTAGCATCGAGATATCGGCAGCTCACGTGTCGATCGTATATATATATATATACACACACACACATATTGTGATGATGACGAAGAATCGCGCGAAAGTCACGCACTCCTCCGTGACGGTGACGCCGCCGTCGCGCGACGCCTCGCGTCGCGATTTTAGCGTCGGCTTTCACGCTATTGCCCCCTCCCATCTTTGCGAAGAAGCGGCGGCTCCTTAAACGCGCGCGCCGTTTTCACATCCATATAATATCTAATTTATTACACAACGCCATATGTAAAACACAAATCGCGTGCGCGCGCGCGCGTGCGTGCGTGCCCAATTAACCGACGTGCTGTGAAAATACGCGTTGTGCGTTGTGAAGATGTAAATTTGGAATGTTGGTGGAATGTATAAAGAAAGAAAGAGAGAGAGAGAGAGAGAAGAACGTCTTAAGAGTGTTCGACTTTTCCTCGACGTTGATTCCGCGAACGAGATTCTCCGCGTCGAGAATCTCGTTCGGTCGCGAGTTAGATTCGGTGAGACAACACCGATCGCGCGTATTGTAGAAGAAACAAGAAAAAAAAAAAAAAAAATTGTTACCGCCGAGGAAAAGTCGCTTCGAAATTCCTCCGTGAACAGAATAATCGTCTTACTGCGATACATTTTTTCTTCGGACATAAGCCTACAATAAGCGACTTCGAGAACGATCGTCCTCCGTATATTATGTATTAACCTCGAGAGAGGACGAGTCTCATTCAGGCGTAGTTCCCGTTTGCACGGGAAAGGGAAACGGGGTTGTTGTGATGTATGCGCAACAAGAGCGGCGTTTCCTTTTCGGCGCGCATCGGCGCATAGAATCTTTGAAGTCTCACTCGTTGTTGCTTGTGACGTTTGGACCATCGCATCTCCGAAAATATAAACCAACTCTGCGCCACACACATACACATATATGTGCGTGCGCGTGTGTGTGTATGCGTGTGTGTGTGTGTGTGTGCGCGTATATTTTTTTCTCCAATAATAATCGCGCATATACACTTATCGAGTATAATTGTCTCACTTTTAGCAAGTGTCGAGATTTAAAAAAAAGAAAAAAAGAAAAAAAAAAAAACAAATTGTACGATGTATATGTATGTACGTTGCGTGTTCGTCCTTATTATGCGTAACCCGTTGTAAAACAAGTGTGCATGAGCGCGCCGACGAGAGAGGCTTCGCGCGACTTATTAACGAAAGAAAATAATTCTTCATTCTTCGCGGCTTAATATATAATTCGATGATACAGGGATCGCGAAAGGTCGATCAATTTTTCGCCGTCTCTTTGTGCTCGTTGTTGTAATCCGTTAATTTAAAAACAAGAAAAAAAAAACAAAAAAAAGAAAAAAAGAAACAACCGATTGAACGGCCGCGAACAGCCGCGGCACGAAAAACGCCGCGGTCGGTGAAAAACACGGAACAGCTCCGTGTTGTAAAAAAAAAAAAATCGTGCGTTAATTTTTTCCAAACACTATCGATGTTAGTTAGAGAGCCGCGCTGTACCCCCGATGTGCCGTACCCTCGACGCGCGTTTCTCAATTGCACACACTCGTGGCCGAGAAAAACCATACATGCAAAGAAGAAGAACCGAACGCACCTTTCTCGAAAGCAATTAAGAGATCGCACCACCTCCGACGAAAGAGCTCGTGATATTTATTTAATAACGCGAAAGTTATATATTCGACGTTATTATTAATTGGAAAATCTATTTTGATTCGCTTTTACGAAACGAACTGTGATCGTCATGATCGTTATGCAGAAAACAAAGTGCATAATTAATAATCCTATGTTAATGATAGGCAACGGCTTATTTGACAAGCTAAAAACGGAGCTTCGAATCCCACAAAATTCTTCTTTCAAAAGGGCTTCCAGCGTATACGGAAATGACATGAGCACGAAAATATATCGCGCTTTTTTTCTTTTTTTTTTTTTTTTTTGTTTTAACTACGAGTCCTTTCACAGATTCGAGATCTAGTCAATTATTTCTGAGGGAAATTACGGCGCGGTGAAATTTATATAAGTAAGATGTGTGTTAGCATATTAGTTGTTTTTTTATGTGAACGAGAGATCTATTCGCGAAAATTTGTTACGGAGGCGGTGATCTCTTAATTGTTATCAAGAGCGATATATTATTATAATTATTATTATCACTTTATTATTATTATTATTATGATTATTATTATTATCATTATTATTATTATGATTATTATTATGATTGCCGTCAATTGTCGAGATGGTCATCGTGGATACGCGTTTTAATTTTTATATGTGCCGTTATGCATTATAAAATTAAATAGTAGGAAAAAAAAAACTATAGTCTATTAATATTTTTGGCTTCGTTCATATTAGGGTATCGACTTAACGCTTCGACAACCGGTCAATGACTTCGCACAAAAATCTTGGATACGTATACACACGCAAGTTATTTTAATTATTCGTTAATAAGAAGTATACATTTTTTGTTTTCTTTTGTTTTTTTGGCTATTTTTACTATTGTTGCCTGTCAAATTTATTTTCGTAGTTTTAGAGCGTTGTGAGGTAAACGATAATAAAGCATTGATTAAGCAGACAGAGAAACGAGAGAAAATGGGTTTTGTTTGATATTCGTGTAAATGACAATCAACGCGTCGTTGTCGCCGCGTTAAGTCATCGTACGAATGCAGAAAAATGCAATAGTTATAGAGACAGAAGAAGAAAATATTGATTTTGGTTTTTCGGTCACTTACGTGCTCGTTCTTAGACTACACGAAAAAAAAGGCAGTCGGAACATGTGCGAACGTGTTTCTCGCAGAAAGAATGATTGAAAATTTCTAGCGTTCTATCGGCAGATACATTTTGCCGCAAAATTTTTCTCGACTTCTGACGTGAGCGACTTATGTTGCGAGCGCGAGTATTTCATTTTCCGACTAATAAAAAAAAAAAAAAAAAAAAAACGCATCGAAAATTCCGTTGAAGTTTTGAGAGCGAAGATCATTGGAAAGACATTTTTCACGTTCACTCTCGAATTAGGACGAGAGAGACAAATTTCCGTCGTACAAACCCGCATGCAAAGTTTGTTCTTGCGTTTCCGCCGCGTCGCAGCGAGATAGTCCGTTGAGATGCGTATATATTATATATTCCGTATATTATATATTCCGATAAACACGTTGTCGCACGATTACTTCTCTCCGTCGAGAATTTCCGTGTAGTCTCACAAGCGAGCATTTTTTTTTTTCCTTTTTTTTGTACGTGTCGAAACCGTTTGAACTATAACACGCAATGTATCAGTATTCTTTCGACTTTTCAAAGCCTCCCTCAAACTAGAATTGTATACCGATTGGTAATTCTGTATTCTTCTTTTCATGCCACTTCTGTAATACATAATAGAATTGTGAAATGTTTTTTGGAAATGTGAATCAATTTTTAAAACTTGTATGAGTCGATAAATAAATAATGCATGGCATAAAAGCACACACAACTCCACATTTGTGTTTTTATTTTACATATAAAATCAGATCACACATGATGAACGAAATTTCGATCTGCAATTTTCTCTTTGCTAATTCTTTTTTCTAACGACACCTTTTGCTTCGGACATAATAATATCGAAGATCCGTTTATTATCAAGATTTTTTCTTTTTTTTTTTTACAAAAAACAGCATCGGTAATGATCGACATTGTTTCGAGATTTTCGGAGTGCAAAGCTATGACAACTGACTTGCAATGACTTCCTCGCATTTTCGTTTCTTTTTGTTTCATATGCGGTTTGTCAAAGAAGAACGTGATTGATTTATAAAAAAATTTATATAAAACTGAAACATATACGTCCATTCCACCCGATTGAAGATAAAATGCTTTGATATTAATAACGTGTCTAGTTGTCAATAATTGCCTGATATTTTCGAGACATACTTTTCACTAACTTAAAGTGCGTTATTGAAAAGAATAGGAAAAAGATAGTAGCCTTAAAAAAGAGACAAGGAGAGTTGTTTGCGGAGCGAAATTTTGACCATGTCTGATACCTAATTGTCTTATTTTTATTAAATTTCTAGTAGCGATAGTTAAGGTGTTTATTGTATTTGTCTTTCAAAGCGCAAAACTATCACGCAACAGGATCCGTCAAGAAGGGATGTTGTGGCCGGGGCGACACTCTTATCCCTTGCGTCAGCTCCGGCGGCGAGATCTCGCCGGGGATTTCAGGGGTGAAGGGATCTATTGTCTCTTTTTTCTCTCTCTTTTCCTCTCGCCCGGATCCTCGTTCTTCTCCACCACCCTCCGATCAAATCATCTGAAAAACGCGACGCGCGGCCAGCAAGCGTTACCAGTCTGCGTAGGCGAGGGAAGAGGAGAAGTTGGGCAATAAACGGCGGAGCAAGGCCGCCATGTTGAATCATTCTTGTTAATTTTTACGGAGAAGCGTCGCGAGTTTTTTTTTATTTCCCCGTCCGCGTGCGCTCTCGGAAGGTAACTGCGCTCAAGGTTGCGTGCCCGGGCTGCAAATTGTCCGCGGCCAACAGCAGGCTTACCACCTCCCCTTCTCTCTGCCTCCTCTCCTCTTCACCATCTTCTTTTTGTCGCTCCGGCAACCGCCCGCGTTCCGCAAAAATGTGATAAAGTTCAATACAAATCCGCCCGCACACACGAACACACCGAGTCTACGACCGGAAATTTTATTTTTCGCACAATCTGTAGGGCGGTGCTGAAACCAAATCGGACGAAGTAAAGACGGCACGCGGACACTAGAAATGAACTAGCGATTAAAAAAAAAAAAAAGAATTTTGCTAATATAAATATATGCACTCACAATATTAAAATACACGCAATAATGTGATCGTTAATATTCCTCTGCCATTTTCCATATTTCTCTCCTTGTGACAGGTACAATAATATCCCTTGTATGTGTGTGTATGTGCAAGCGCGTGCGCGCGTGCGTTGTATGTGTGTGTGTGTGTACAACAAAGTATTTATTTTATCAATTTTATATATACGCGACTGGAGAGAGACAGAGAACCGAGCGCGCGCTGCCTAATGTCCGCGCAGTGCGCATGCTTGAGATTTCTCCCTCTGTCGGGGGAACTCGGTCGCCGTGTCGTCGTTATGCGTGCGGAACTCGGGCATTCTCGTGAAAAACGTTTACGCTTGCGAGTGCGTGCGTGCGCCTGACGACGGGGAGGATAACGCTTGGGCGGTGTGTGAACCATGTGCCTGCTAAGCGTCGCGTGCGATTCAGTGAGCAGTGCGTGCCGCCGGTAAGGACGACGACGATTGCGATGACGGCCGCGACGACGACGACGACGACGACAACAACAACGACGACGACGCTCGGCGAGCAGGCGAACAGATAGACAAAGTGTGTGACCGAGTGCGACGCGTGTACACTGACCTCGAGTACGTGATGCGTGCGCGCCATGTCGCTTAGGTGAACAGAGGAGCGAGTGCTACGACAACGAGGAGTTGGGTGTATCGTGTTGCATGTTAACGCGTCTTGTGTTCTTCGTGAAGTGATATACTCGAGCTCGCGTGCGAGGTGTGAAGTGAAGTGAACCGAGTTGTGCGAGAGAGAGAGAGAGAGAGTGCACAGCCGCACCGGCAAACCCGACTTCGCGCTGTAGAATTAATTGTGCGTTCACAGTGTGTCACAAAGGGATCGACATTTTTGTAAAAAATACAGAGAAAACAAACGAGAATCGCGACGAGAAGAGACAGGAGGAACAATCAGCTCCGACGCGCACGTCGGCTGATCTCGCCGTGATCGACCTTCTCTTTGGTGGGTATGTGTTTTTTTTTGTTTTCCCAAAAGCCTTGGCGTCGAATGGGCACGAAAGAAATGAGATCGTTTTTTCGCCAAGAGGTTATAAAGCGCGTCTTCTTTATGGACTGCTCCGCCGATCGGAAAAGATGCGAAGTTTCCTCGGTCGGCGGATGCGGAAGTGCAGGGCCGTACTCGCTCATCGCAAATTTTGGGCGCGGTAATTTTTTTTCTTTCGCGCGCGTGCGGTCATAAATTTGTGTATTGCGGACAAGAAGTGGCGCACACCAACGTATGCGTATATGTGCGCGTTGAATACATTTATTATTATCAAGCGCAACAATGTAATAATTGCGCACGCAAGTGCGCGCAAACAAGTCTTTTTAAGCGAGATTTCCTTCATTGAAAATAAAATTAACCTTGACCTCAAGAGTCATGTATGCGCCTAACCTATAATGATAATTCACTTGCTTGATGATTAACACTATATATAGGTCTGATGAGTCATGATATTGGAGATTAGATGATTTGGTATATAATTACATCAGTAAAATATTTGGTAAATTCTTTGGATTTTTCGTGCTCCAACGCGTCACGTCCTAACGGGACTTCGCTGTATATTTGAAACACGTGGTATTTTTTTTTTTATATATATTTGATATATATAAAATCTGGTTAAAACTGTAAAATGCATAAATGTTACCAGACAGAGAAGTTGAATTTTTATTAGTAATTTTTTTTTTGTTTTTATTAATCAAAAGTGCAAAACGATCGATCCAAATATTATTCTTATATTATTCTTCTATAGTTCATGAAAATCAATCAATATTCTATATTCAGAAAACTAGAAATGTTTTGAGAAAAGAAACGATTTCTGTCTTCAATGTTTCCCTTTTTATCTCTTCTATTTTCTTTGAAGCAAGTTTTCACGCTAAAATCATTTTCGACATTCCGGACATTTTTTCTATTGTGCTTCGAATAACGGGTCCTCTCTAAATCGTTTAAACCCGATACTTGCAGGTATAGTGATTGTACTTTTCCCCCCAAGGGTTTCTAATAGTTCGCTACTTCACAAACTTGGTTACATTACCGTTGCGTGTCAGCAGATTTTTGTAAAAACTAACTACACACATTTAGTAATAACAGATCGGAAAATTACATAAAGCAATTTCAATTGATATCGATCCTGATAGTTTTATTTTTCACGAAGGGGGGAAAGGAGAGTTAACAATTCTTACTCTCTTCCTCTCGAGAAAAGAATACACATAGGTATGTGAGAAATGTGGAAAAACAAATCGCGCGAGAATCGAGTCGTTAAACTGTTGATACTTAACACACACCGAGTTAATAAACTTGGCAATTCTTTCGGGAATTCGATGGTAATTCTCTCGCGTTAATTCGAGGATTGATATGTCTCAGAATGCAATTCCCATTTCATTAGCTTTGTTCCAATTTGGACGTTACGTCGAGCCGATGATAAAAAGAAAAAACAAAAGGAAACACGCGAGCGAGCGCTTACTTTTAATAACACAATATTATATAAAGTCCGAATTCGCAAACATAACACCGATCTCTCACTCCGACCGTTGCGCTACGGTTGGTTTTTTCTTTTTGTTTAATTGATAACGAGCGATCGGATCTTATGTAACTCTCTCTTTCTCTCTCTCTCTGTGATGTTTTTCACGTATATACAACAAACGAGGCAAGGCGTGTCCGCGACGCGATCGAGATCTGGGGTCACACCGAGAGAGTTTCTGCGGTTTGCGATCATTTTTTTTTTTTTTCCCTCCTCCGATCTCTCGTTGTTAACGTCGTTCTAAATTTAGCCGAACGCGTCGCCTCGGCTCCCGTCAATCTCTATCCATCGCTATCGAATTTTCAACGCGTCGTCGTCGTCGTCGGAACGGCGGTCGGTTTTTCCTGACGGCGGTTTGTTGCGCGCGAAATGACATAACTCCTCCGCGCGGGTGAAGAGAAAAGACATCCTTGCGGCGTACGTACAACCTAGAGTTTAGAGACCTCTCGAGAGGAGAGAATATTACGCGCGTCACGTGACGCCGTCGCATGCCGGTGCGAGACGAAGCGGGGAGATAACCGAGAGAGGAGAAACTTACACGGGACTAAGACTTGACATATGATCGGTTTCGTACAAGAATCCACGCGCGCGCGAGCAACCGAGAGAGATAGATAGATGGAAAGAGAGAAATATATCGCGATCGCCGGTCAGGCGATGAAATCGGCGATTTTACGCGTTTCAACGAATCGAGGGCGCGAAATGCACGCGCGACTGGTTTCTTGCGCGATTAATTCACGGATGAGATGACGAACCGCCGAAAAAGCGATCGCACCAGCTCTCCGTGTCGTCGTCGGTGACCAGCGGTGGTCGTCGTCGCCGTCACCGTCGTCGTCGTCGTCGCCGTCGCCGCCGCTGCAGCCGGCAGTGGGGACCCTGGCGTCGAAAAATCGATTTCCCGTAGGGCATAAGGGCGCGCGAGCGACCGACCGACCGTCCGGGAGGGTGGCAGTGGGAGAGGGAAACATGTACGGAGACGAAATTCGGGAAAATCCGCAAAGTGCGAGAAAGGGCGAGAGAGCGAAGGGGGGAAGGGGGGGTGCGCGCGGAACGACAGATCGACGCGCAGAGAGAACGAGAGAGCGTGTGAGAGAGAAAGAGAGAAACGGACACACGGGTTGAGAGAAAGAGAGAAATTGGTTTCTAGCCCGTTCCCGATGTGCGGTCGCGTGTGTGGGTGAGCGGCTAGCGTGCCGCGCGCGGCCCCGTAGTAGGGGTGAGAGGAGAAATAATTAATGTGCGACCGTTCCTCTCCCCGCGCGCGCTGTGTATACATCTCTCGTGCCCCCTCCCCCACCGGTGGGTCCCGCGCGCTTGCCTCCTCTTCCCCTCCCCTCGTCGCCTCGACCCCCCTGTCTCCCCCCCGTCTCCTTCTCTTCCTCCACCCCTCGAGCACAACCTACCTACTCTCTTGTACCGCTACGCTTAGCTGCCATTGTGTCGGGACGCCACTTCCGAGGGCATCAAATTCAATTCTTCAATTGCGGAGAGGCATCGGTGCATCTCCGCCGAAAAAGCGACGCGCGCGCGCGCGCGCGCAAAGAGAGTGATTTCCCGCCGGGTTTCCAGGGAACAATATCGCGTACGTGGGTCCTGTCGTTGTGTCACCGTCACCGTTGTCGTCGTCGTCGTCGTCGTTGTTATAGTCGTCGTCTTCCTCTCGTCGGACCTCGTCTATACAAAACGTAATTTACACTGTGTCCACCATCTGTGTCCACCACATCTCGATTCACGCGTGTACGTGTTACATTCCCGGTCTTCCGAGAATTTGCCCGCTGAATACGCCATCCAGTCGCCTTTAAATTCGTGGAAGTTAGGTTAGGACAGTTACTTCCGCAGATATTGGCCGATCGCCCGCTCTTCTCGCTCTCTCCGTTCCTGCCCGTTCGTCGCACTTGTGGCGGCGGCGTCGTCGTCGTCGTCGTCTACCCGCGCTCGTCGCGATTTTCTGTTTTTTTTTTTGTTTTGTTTTTTTTTGTTTTCTTTTACGCGTAGTACGTGCGGGCGGCTTTTCGTGTGGCGTTTCTCGCGCGAGAGTCTCTGGCGTTCGCGCGCTCCCAATTATCGGCGCGCGATCTTTCCTCTCTTTCTCTCTCTCGCGAATCTTCGGTGATCCCGGGCGTCGTTCGGGGCCGCGAGACGGCGGGCACCGCGAGCGGCGTACGAGAATGCGCGCCGGAGCGAGAGAGAGATTCGGTAACCCAATTGCATTGTAAACGCGGAGAACGCGACTCGTCATCGTTTGTCATATCGCGAAAACGAGCGAGCGGAGCGGAGTTTTAACTGTGCGGCGTAACCGATTATCATCTTGAAAGCTTCTTGAAATGCGTAAGCGCGGGTTTTTAAAACTACGCGTGCACATCGTCCGGGAGATTTGTTGTGCCTGTTGATCGGCTTCACGCGCGCCCTGTTTGATTGCAGAGTGACCGCTGTCAAAAAAAAGGAAAAAGAAAAATGGAGGCCATGGATGTGGACGGAGACTCGGTGGTGGATTTGAGCATCGGGTACGTTCGCCGTTTCAAGTTTTTTTGATACTTAATTTAGATTTTGTTGATTCTACATCGCGCGCGGTGTTTTATCTGCGCGCGAAAACGCGGAGAACAAAACGGTCCGAATGTTATAATCGAAAAACGTAGCTTGCGGTAATTTTGTTCCTCAGTGATCTGTTCGCGAAATCGGAATATAAAAATTTAACGTGAAAAATGCAGCAATGTACAATGGTAATTGATGATAATAACGCTTTATTTTTTTTTTTTTTTTTTTTTTTCACAGTTTTGTTTAACTCACACATACACACACTTCCACAAGGTCTGGTTGCGTTATTCTGCATACGTGTATGTGCGTGCGCGTGTGTGTGTTTTCTCAACAGCAGCGGTAGACGCAATTCTCCGTCTCTTCCTGTGAACTCCGGAGACATTCCTCTGGACCTGGGTGTCCATTTCTCCGCCGGTTCCAATCTGGAGAACAACCTGCCGGAAGCGCGTAACATACAGAACGCGGCGCGGGGTATTCTGGCGCCCAAGCGATCGCACGGGGACGATCGCAAGCCGCGACGCAATCTCAGACCGAGAATCGAGAGGAGCTACGCGGAAAGTCCGGACGAATCCAGAATGAACGGCTATCTAAATGGAAATGCGTCGGACAGCGACGAAGGTTGTAAAATCTTTTCTTTTGTTTCGTGATTATCGAGAATAATTTATGAGAAATAATTCAATGTGCTTTTAACAACGCGCTTTTTATTATGGTCGAAACAGGCGATATGCCACCGATGCTGCCAATCAAGGAACTGTCGTCGGACGAGCTGGCCGAACGCGAAAGGTCGCTCAGAAAGTACCGGGAGGAGCTCAAGTTGGAGGAGATGAAACTCGTGCTACTGAAGAAGCTGCGTCAGTCCCAGCAGCTGAAGGAGAACATCGCGGCGGTGCCGAGCAAGGTACCCAGCAAATTACCGCCGCCGGTAGTGCAGCAGGTGCCCCACAGGTAATACTTTGCCGCAACATTGTTTAGAATGATGAGATTGTTGTCATCGCAACGAGTCAAATAAACGATTATTAATTTCGATCTACAGAACAGGGAAAGCGCCGCCACCGTTACTTAGAGGTCAACCCGCACCGAGCAGAAGCAGTAGTCTGCACGCTCCACCCCCCGGCTTGGTACTGCCTCCCAACGCCGGTCGGAACACTATCTCGAGCACGGGGATGCCGCCGAACATGGTGATACCACAGCCACCTCATCCCCGAGGAAGACCACCTGCCGTGGCAGCGTCGACTGTGTCCAGTTATCACGCGCCGACAGACAGAACAGAGAGATCCACGAAGGATCCAACGCCAACTCCAGCGCATCAAGTAAGTAAGGTATAACAGATCACATTTTTATTACACATTTCTTATTTACGAGCTTTCTTCAGCTATGATTGTAGTTTGTATAAGCTTAAAGAAAGTCAGAAGAAGTCGTTGAGCATATTTAAATGGGAATAATTTTAAGAAGACGTTTCGCTAACACTTTCACCGCTACGTACGTAATCACCGTGATCGGTAGATACATCACACGAGCGATCATTACGCAAATTTCACTAGCCGTGAAAGTGTTAAGTAATTTAATCTAATTTCTTATGAACAATTTATACATATATAATTCATTGTGTTGTGTTTGTTTAAACACAAAGCTGCTTGCTGGATCACAAGAAAATAAAACCACCGCATCCTTAAGCACACCTGTGAATTCGGAACAGGTATATTTTCATTCGTCGATCAATGTGTAATGCTTCTTCATTCTGTATAATCGCACAAAGCCCAGCTCTGTCAAACTGTTTTTTTTTTTTTTTGTTTTTTTTTCTCAGTTTATCATATTCACGCATCTCGTATTGTGTTTTTTAATTAAGCTTCATTTTTTTGTCTACGCTTTTTACTTCTAACGATTTGTTTCTTCTAATAATAATAAATATGTGTGCACACATGCACATATAGTATATATATATAATGCTTTAATATATATGTGCTACATATGATTAAACATAATTAAACATACACATGTGGAAAGTAATAGTATTATTTAATAGTATTATTTAAATCTTCAGATAACTCAACATGCAGTATAGCTAAACCTCTTCAGTCTAACACAGTGTCTGTTTTTTTTTTTAAATATAAAACTAGATTTGGAAAAGCGCTACTATAAATTGTGTGTTTGATTTATCTAAGTATTGCTCTTATTTTCTATGCTTATACGTATCATTTTGTTCGAGATATTTGTCTTGTATGTAAAAAGCTGTGCCAGCCTGTTGCAACGAACGAGGTGTATCTCGTAATTCTGATATTGCAGGACAGAACGTCGCGCGAGGAAACGCCCGCACAACGTCAAGCTGCCGCGAAGATGGCTCTGAGGAAACAGCTCGAGAAGACATTGTTGCAAATACCACCGCCGAAACCGCCACCTCCGGAGATGCACTTCGTGCCGAACCCCTCAAACACAGAGTTCATATACTTGGTCGGTTTGGAGCACGTGGTCGACTTCATAACGAAGGAACCGGCCATCCCGCCGCCTCCCGAGCCGTTCGAGTGCTCGCAGTGCAAGACGGACTTCACGCCAGTCTGGAAATGGGAGAAACCGATGGCTGGCGGTAAGAAGGACAGTCCGAGGGGACAACACGCGACCTTCCAACGGCCGGCGGCAGGCCGTGATCCGAGAGTCATATGCGAGCACTGCGTCACAACCAACGTGAAGAAAGCATTGAAAGCAGAGCATACAAATCGGTATGTTATTATAAGTTGGTAGGTATCGGTTTGTCTGTCAATGTATAATAATGTGTGCGATGATATAACAGAAGAGTAAAAGTAACACTCTTTACTGTGACACATACAGAATCTTGGTTTTGTCTTTTACTATTTCTTGACACTTGCAGCTTTGTTACCAGTGATCTAATGAGATTGTGTGGTGTGTTGCAGGTTAAAAACTGCTTTCGTGAAGGCGCTGCAGCAGGAGCAAGAAATAGAGCAAAGGTTAGCGCAAGCGCCGTGTCCGAGTCCGGATCCTCCGGCACCGAAACCAGTTCCTAAAGCAGCCACCCCTACAAGAAGAGTGGCCACTCCGCCTGCTCCTCCGCCGCAGGTACCACCCGCACCCACGTTGACGCCGACGCCTCCAGCGCCGAAGTTGCCGGAGCATCCCTTGATGAAACTGACTGAAAGCGGGAAGTTCAACGCGCATGCAGCTGCCGCGGCAGCCTTGCAGCAACAGTTGCTCAGAGGTAAAGACACAAAACTTATTCCTTTTACGTAAAGCGGACTCTCTCAACTTTTTCTGATTCGTTTCAAACTGTTCGAGATATTAAAATTGTTTTACACTCAAAACAAAGAGTTTTGAGTGAGAAGAAAAGAAATATCTTTATTCAATTGCGCAAACATCAATGTGACATTCAGGTTGCGCATTACGTAAACGACTATTTGCCGCGCTTTAATATGTAAAATATATGTTTATTTTGCATGCATTTATGTACCTGAAGAAGGCATTGCAAAGTTGAACAAAAGTTACCGGATCGAAAAATCGTTGTCGCTTAATGTATTCATTACATTCATCACACAAAATCACCTGAGGTTTGCTCGTTGAAAGTCCAAGTTTTTTTTGTCGACATAAAATTCTAGAGATAATAAAATTAACGTCAGATAATAAAGTTCGCAAAACAATTCTTTTCTCGCTGATTTCAGAATTGGCAAAGAATCCAGTAGCGGGCTTACCGCCGCATCAGCCTCTCCCCGCTCACATGATGCCGCATTTTACCTCGATATTGTATCCGTATCAGCTAGCAATGGCGCAGGCCGCCGGTGGAAAGGGTCTTGTCGAGTTGCAACGACAGGCCGCCGATCTCCAACGTCAGTATCTTCTCGACATGATTCCGTCGCAAGCGTCCCAAGCGCAGAACAATCAGGCACCACCGAGAGCTCATCCGCACAATTGGAAAACGTAACCGGACGCATTTAACAAAGGATAACGCGACAGTTAAACAGAAAAAAGAGCTAATCAATTGAGTGACGTGTGCAGCAGAAGAACACAGACACAGTTCCAAGGGAAGTTCCGAGGAATTTAGTTTAAAAAAAAAAAAAAGAAAAAAAAGTGTTTTGCAGTTCGAGAGATTAAACTCTCGTTTGTGCGTCCTGAACGTTGACGTTCGCTGCATCAGTGTGTTCTCGGTTAAGGTGAAAAGCTCAACTTGGTATATATGCAGGAATAACCGATGCTCGTTATAGCAATGTATAAAAAGTAATTAATAGTTGTGAATATGTCAATTGACGTATACGTTTTTCTGACTTTCTTGTTATCTAAAGGGTCGAAGTTTTATTTCCGTCATCGGGACGCAATGTCTGGACACGTATGTATTTAACACGCAGTTTAACGTAACCCCACCACATGAGTTCGAACACACACACACACAGAGAGAGTTGTGATGAAGTGGTTGTTTGTCGTTCAGCAGAAATCAACACGAAACTTTCCGGAATCGAAATTATCTCTTTTTCTTTCTTTTAATGTTTCGTCGCACACACACACACATACACACACGTACACAGACACACACACACACGTGATTATTTTACGCGTTTCGTTACACTCGCTATATTAAAACTAAACGTAATGACTAATCTAAGCATATTGTCAAACATATTGTGTAAATGCAAAAAATTGCTTGAATCATTACATATAGAGTTGCCTAACTGTGAAAAATGTTTACTCGCGTACGCGTGCCATCACACATCACGCGGAGCTAGTTAGACGACTCTGTTGTGCAATTAAATATTAAAGAACCAAATACATTTGCAAGGCACTAAATAAATCAATAATACCTGTAAATGATGACGAAGGGAATCAGGCGGTTAATAATAATATATTAATAATAATAAAATAATAATGATAATTATAATTATAATAAAATAATGCATAAGGATAATCGCGCGCGGATGAGAGAGGGTGGTCACGAAACGTTAATACGAGGTAACGAAGTTGATGGAAAGAATCTTTTTAGGCCCTTAGATAGTTAAGTCGTTTTTTTGCCGCTGGTCTCGCTCATAACGCACCGTCGTTTGCGCGCCCCAACCGGCAGTACCTGTACTATGTGTATATCTTTTATTTTCTCCGAACTGTATTTTTAAGGCGAGTTTAAAACATTAAAAAAAAAAAAAATAGAACTCTCCGTAGCTATATTATAAAAACAGAAAAGAAGGAAAAAAAACAATGAATTTGTAAGAAAGCTCGTGAGCCAGCACACATGTGACAAGTGTATAGCAATCTTTTTCTCTCTTTCTCTCTCTGTCTCTCTCTCTCTCTCTCTCTCTCGATTAAACGGCGAGGTTTTTACCGGAGAAGCGGACGCGGGTGGTGTTATATTCGCGCGCGGACATTTTATTCGCGCGACAAGGTCACACGGGTTAAGTCACGGGCTCGCGCGGGAATAACTCGGGCGAGATTTAATTTGCGCGACTTGACTCGCACTAATGTCCTTCGGAGGATACGAAAAGAAAACGAGATTCGGAACGGAGTGTGTTATTCGATAGATCTTGGGCTTGGTGTGTCGACGCAGCGCGATTGAGTTTTTAATATTGCATTCGATGTGTAAAAGTATTTAAAGAAACTTCATTAGAAAGGAGAAGATACGTAATCGCGAGATTTTTGCGAATTGTCAGCAACAACAACAACAACAACAAAAATCGGCGCTAATCGCCAAATCTTCATGACGTCCTTCTGTAAGTCTGCACTTGAACGAGTTATTAAAAATATCCGGCACCTTGTCTCCCTTTCCCCCCAGCAATACTATCAATTACCGATATCCTGCCCTCTCCCCCCCCCTCACACTAAATAAATAGTCTGATTTCATTGATTCTGGGGCTAAAGCGATCTTGGTCGTACATATTTCCGAATCAATTAAATATATAGTAACTATAGTCTTGATATTTCTTGGTATTATGATACAACTTAAATAAACTAAAATAGCGCATAATCATCATCATCTCTTTGTACTACGTGATAGATTTTGAAACTCGTACTTGATATACATATACACCATAAATAAGTCTAACGATCGCATAATAGATCAAGATCTGTGTTTTTTGTGTAAGAGAAAACGTAAAAAAGTAAAACTATGTCGTCAACTAATTAAACCAAACCGTCATCGGGCACTACCGTCATCGTCGTTATCTTAAGATGTGAAATCCTGCAAAAAACAAAAAAAAAAAAAAAGGGTAACGCGAAAAAAGACAAGAGGAGATGTATATCCTTATCTGTGCTTGATATTTGCCTGGGAAAAAAAAACTCGAGCAATATTGCGTATAATTTCGACAATTAAGGAAATTATTTTCAAACCGTCTCAAATATAAAAAAATAAAAAAGACAAAAATTGAAAAAAATTACATAAAAATTAACATTGTTTATTTATATGTAAATTAAATATGAGGATATAATTAAAAATTTGTGGAATACTACATACTATATTTTTCTCTCAAGAGTTGTAAATATCTCGGATAAAAATGTGAAACCAAACTTTCGGCTCAAGTTTTGCATGTTATAATTCGTGAATATTTTTCTACTATTTTTAACAAAACTATGGAAAAGTTCAGTTCTTATGCAAATGTGTTTTTTTTTTTTAATTTTTTTTACTTATTTTTTTTTTATTTTATAACTGTCATTTATATGGCATTGAAGCAACTTCCAAATTTTTTTTTGGATTTCGACAGTTTTTTGAGATTCTGTTAGATAATGTTGATGAAGAGATGTAATCGCTAATAAGATAAAAGGATTGATTTCCGGACACGTTTATCACGTGAATGCGATTTATTTAAAAAACGAAATTTATTCGTATTCAGTTCGTAAGTGCGATCGATCGTGTTTCGCATCATTTGAAGAAAGTCTGTCTTTCTCTTTTAGTTTTTTAATAAGCGTAAATAAAGCGTAAATCTTATCGTGGCGCACACACGTTACTTTTACGAATTTTTTAAATAAAAATAAATATGTAATATAATTTTCATATGTAATTATGATGCTACGTAAGATCTTAGTACGACATAAAAATCATATGAAAAAAATTATATTACTTATATTTGTGTGAAATTATTAGAATAAAAAAAGTGGCAAAAGTGTCCGTAAATTTGATACTTTTATCTTAGTAAAATATAACGACTGTGAGTACGTATATTTGCCAATACGAGCGTATGTAAAATATATGCTAATATATTTCCTGTGAAAATATGTATTTGTGATATTAACATACATAAAATATACACATTTACAAGTACACACGTGCGTGAAATCGTTATTTATTATTATTATATTATTGTTATATACGCTAATATATTGTGCGCTCAGCGTTTTATCCGACGATCCCACAATTCATTTATTTCTGATTATGATTTTGCATTTTGGAGGTCAATTTCAGAAATATATAACCGTGTCAGAAATGCGACGTAGATCAAAAAACAAAATTGAATATTGAAAATTTATTAGATTTAATTGTAAGAGCCAAATCGTTTCTTTTTCTTTCCGAAAAACAAACTTAGATCCTCAAAACTCGGAAACTCGAGTTGTTTTTCTCTCGATGACGGTTTGAAAATAAACATTCTTCGTTTGTTCACAATTCGTTTGCGCAATAAGTGATTCGTAAGAACTCGAATATACTCGGAATAATCGAATTTTTCTTTATTTCTTCCGAGATGTGTAAGCTTTGTACATGTAAAATTCTCTCCAACGAGATGCAAAGATGTGCCTGATGTTGTAACGTGTTTTTTTTTTGTTTTTTGAAATTTTTGTGTCGATTTTCGATATAGCGAGCAAACATCCATTCCCCCATAGCTACTTTTGTCATCCGTATAAAAATAAATCGATCGCGTGCTTATTCGGTAATCTAAACGTCTCGTTTCTCACAAGAAAAAGATCGTACATCTCGTTTCTTTCCATCCTGGTTTTTTTTGTTGTCTAGTCTCATCTTCGACCTCCTGTGTGGTGCTGTTAGCGACTAAATGAGCGACTTTCGAGTGCGCGAGAATTTTATATCGTAAAAAGAAACGAAGAGAACCTTTCGTTAGACGACGACAGACAAAAACAAAAAACAGACAAACAAAAGGTGATGAGAATAAACATACGGACGGAATTATAGAAGGTGCTTGTAAGAACGAAGGAAAAAGTTGGTTTCGGCTGCGCGCCTTTAACCCGCGGGATTCGAACATTTCATGTGTGTTGTCAAAGACTGCTTAACACACGCACATTGTTTTTGTTTTTTTTTTTTTTTTCGTACTTTTGTCACGAGGAGAACTCGTTTTCTTAGACTGATTTGAAGATGTTTGTCTGAATGAAAAGCTAGCTGTTTCCCCATGATTTATTTAGAATTAATTGGCAAAAAACACGGGGATTACCGAATGTTAAAATTATACGAATAAAACTTACCACATTAAAATTGTAAATCCAAAAAGTGTAATGTTTATTTATTCAGAATGTCTATGTCGCTTGGAATAACTAGAGAAATCTGAGAATTCTCAGGGTATTTTATTCTTAGCAATTTGTTTTTTTTTTTTCGAAATTGAAAATCCGAATCTCGATTGTTGTTGTCCCTTCGTCGTACAACGATGCGACAAAAAAAAAAAAAAAACAAATCGCGGCAATTTGTTTGCGAATTGCTTGTTTCTATAAATATTCTTGACTTTTGTCTGCAAATAAATTTTGAAAGTCGCTCGGGAAATCGGAGATTTTTTTGTTTTCCAAGATCGAATAGACATTCTGGTTTGTCTCCGTCGTGGTGAGACTTTTTTGAATCGAGGCAATCTGCGAGAAGCTCGTTAGTGGTATCGATGTAATTAATGGTTATTCGGCGAGTTTTTCTGAATTTTGTGTGTTTCGCATTTATGGTTATTCTTTAATTACTTAATGTCTTGCCAAGAATCGAAAAATAAAAATGCTGGTGGTATTAAATGGTGGTCGCTGTAATTTATATCATTGTGTACACGAGCGTGCGTTCTTTTTTTTTTGTTTGCAAATCGACTGTGTCGCGGATAAGTGTGCTCATTAATATACGTGATCGCAATACGGTTTCGTCACGAAAATCATCGACCGATTATCACAGCTAACGCACACACGGGGCCCTCCGTGACGCGACTGTCGTGTCAATTTTGCTTCTTGTCGTTGTACTGCGTCAGACACTTCTTGAAGTGTTTCGCGCAGAACGGGTACAGCGTCGGGTGATCGCACGTCCTGCAAGCGGCCGCGAGATGAGAGCAGCATCTCAGGCTTTCACGGCAACAGGAGGCCCACAAATCGGGTCCGGCGGCGGCGCAATCGTAACAGAAACAGTCTCCTGTAATGAGATTCGTGCATATATACGTATCATATATGGCAACGCGATTCGTTTTTAATGTCCCCTCGCGGATCGGTGACGCAACATGGCGGCGATCATAATCGCGTGAATTATCACGAGGAATATAAAATAAGGTGAAAAGTGTACCCGACTCGGATATTGCACGCGTAATCCTTTTTTATTTTTTTTTGTCCTTTTTGCTCGAAGACTGGTCGCGCGCGTACACACATACACACATAATCGAGACAGCGCGGCTCTCTGACATTTGCGAGATATCGTTTCTCAATAACGATCGATTGTGCGTTTATATAAGTAAGAAGTTTATGAAATATACAAGTATGTCATTAGAACGCGTCGAAAGAATACGCGATATGCACATAATATCTCGCGCCATTTTATGGAAAAAAAAAAAAAAACTAAGCTAATGTGCGCGTGCAACGTCCGGTTCGCACCGGATCTTTGAGAATCACTGCTCGCGTGCGCTCTAATCTACGCATTATTCGAAAGCGCTTGCATACAACACATGTCGCCTAGTTACGGCAATTAGACTTTCCCGTGCGTCGAAATGACGGAATGTAGCAACGAGTGACCGTACGGCGAAGATCCTCGAGAGAAGACATATCAATTGATATACATCTTTTCGTTCCAATATTACATCTTTTTTTTTTTTTTATACACACGATAGTTTTCCCGCGAAAACGTCGGATGTGAAATCTCGCACGAGGGTCGCGCGAGATTTGATTCTCGACGACAATCGAGACGTTTCTCGCTTTGCACAAGTGTAATTATCATCGTGTTACGTGTGCGAGAGACGCACGCGAATTTAAATTGCAATTGCTGGCGTTCTCTTTTCCGCGACGTTAGGCGATCGCGCGATCTCCCCCCACTTTTGCCGCTCTCATTAGATTCTCTCATTGAATCCCCGCCGTTCCATTTCACATGCGGCTGCTTGGTTGCATTGTCATTGTTTTGAAAAATGCAACAGGTCTCTGCAAACATAATGGATCTCTGGCATTTTCTTGTAGCACACGGTTATGTCGGCGATGCGATGCGATGCGAGGCGAGGCATTAGCGTCGCGCGACATTAACACCGCGCGTCGGCGAACCATCTGGGAGCGGCTACTGTCAAGGTCAGGATCTCTATTGTTGAAAAGAGAATAGCGACGTTTCTCGCGCAAATAGCGAGGAAGCCAACGGATATGTCATCGCGTGCGAGCGGGATCGCGACGCGATCGGACGCTCGCTCGCGCGATGATTCCTCGCGCGATTTACCTCGGGGACAGTCGACCGATCGACGAGCCTCGGCCCTCCGACACTCCAGACCCTCCTCGCCCATGGGACAGCTCGTGAACGACGCCTCGATGGTGTTCTCGCCCAATATCGCGTCGATCTGAAAACATGTTTCGTCATGTCTAGTTTATACTTGAGCGTGAAGTGTCCGCCGCTGACACGCGCGTTACGAAAGTCTTATTTATTTTCGGTATGATCATTAATTTAAATCCCCGAGAAAGCATATACCTGCGTACGCGCGGTTTATTATACCGGTTTTGACTTATGTTTGTTTATAATTTATGGTTTTTACGAGATTAATGTCGACACATCGCTTTGTGAAATGTTCTTCAATTTTTTTTTTTTTCCGATCTAGAAGTTAATGTCGAACCATTCGCGGCAAGAGATTTTTTTTTCTTTCGAAGCAAAAGCGAGAATTAAATTTAAAAAAATATCAGCTTGTGTAAATTTATTTATGTAATTTATCTTAAATTTTCTAAACTTTTGTCTTTTATGTTCTCGCCGATTTAAGAATGTCTCGTGTTTTCGCGAAAGAGAACTCGATTCGCGCGAAATCGATCGATGAAAACGTTTCCGTTTTTCGTATGCGCCATACGTGTGCTGACAAACGTTACTCGTCACCGAGATGTTTGTCATATCGCGAGAGAGGAGCGTAATGCGAGAAACCGGTGCGTTCCCGTACGCCGCGCGCGCGTAGTCTTTTCGCGACCGATTGCATCACAAGCGAAACGAATTTCGTCCGGAATCGCAAAATCGAAGAGAGACCATCGGTCAATTTCACTTTGCTCGAGTAAGAGGCGGTTTTCCGTCGCCCGCGTATCGATTCCGACGTGAGAGATCCGCGTAAATCATTTTGTAATGAACGTCGAATGAACATTTATGATGCTAATAAAATCTGAATATTTATCGATTTCCATCGGCGCGGTATTTGAAGGATTTTTCCTGAATAAAAAAACATTCCCGCGAACATTTTCCCACAAAATTACCACGGACTATGTTTACGGTTGCTTTCCAATTTGTTTGTTTTTTTTTTTTTTTTTTTTGTTTATTAAGCGTTTTATTGCACATTTCTTAAGAAATGAAGACAAATTATAGCAACACGTGACATTTTAACGAATTTTTTCAATCTTAAATAAAATTTTATTAAAAGTAAAATTCAAACTCGCACGCTAACTAACTCGGCTCTGTACAACTTTATTTTATAATTTTATAATTTTTACTTTTTTAAGTTATATGCCAGTGTCTTCTCTGCTTTTTGTCTATTTTAATTAAAAACACGAATTTGATACAATCCCGAGACTCACCCGTTTGAACGCGCCCGGTTTGGAGAACAGCTTCACCAGCTTCGCCAGCGCGTTCTCCGCCTGTGTCTCTTCCGAGACATCGGTGAGGTTCTTCGCAACGCAGTAACTACCTCGCGGCGAGAAAAGCGCGATCAAAGAGAACAAAATTACGAGCGAGTAGCGACCGGAGAACATCGCGATGGACAGCAAAATAAAAAAAAAAAAAAAAGAAAGAAGAAGAAATCGGTAAGCTAGCGCGTGTTCGATCCGCGCGATTCGAAACTGGTGACTGATTGTCAGCTGGTCGGGAAGTGCGCGGTGCTCGCCAATATCTGGTGGGGATATCCTACATCGGCACCATGGAAAAGTGCGCACCGAATGATGTGAAACTGCATTTGTCTAATCCAGAAAATATCTAACAAGATATTTTATTTCTTATTAAGATATTTTTAATTTTTGTTAAACGTTCTTATCAAATTAAATATTGCTATTTGTTAAATAAATCTCATTATTCTTTAGACGAGGAAGCGCAATTGTAAACTATAAATACGTAAACTATAAATTCGCGCGCATATACAAGGTGTCTGAAACTTTTTGATACAGGTGAAGACAGATTAGGTCGGTCTGAACAAAAAAGTCGCGTACTATTTTGCAAAATTTGCAACATTTATCAAACTATCGATTAATATGAGCGCCAATGAGCGCGCGGGAAGCGATGGTCCGAACTCTGCAGACGTGTATAAAATAAAATAAAATTGAAGTCTTTTGTATTATAGTTATTCGAAATTTCCACTTATTCCCGTTCTTGTGTTACAATACAAGAACTCTCTTCCCGATAAAATTTTATCAGCAGATCAAAATTAAAATTAATGTTTAATTTGATACAATTTTTATAATTTCATTTTTTTACTTGAACATATGTCTCGTAACTTGTTAACGAATTTAATAAATTACACACATTACATATGTGTTTAGACAACGCGGAATAAGAACCACTTTACCAATTAAATCGGTAACATATAGCATTTTGTTCACTTCATTGTGGATCATGGTTATATATATGTATATATATATACATAGTCCATGTTCACAATGCGCATCGCAGCACTCGAGGACGGAATTAATATGTGATGTGTCTCTTTTTTTTTTATAATACAATTTTATTAAATTAAAACCACCCCACACATGTCAATATACCAATCGTAGAAAATAATATAATTAAATATATTAATTGATTAATATAGCAAATACACACATTATATATTAATTGATTAATCTGACACAAGAGATTAATGTAATTGATTCTTTTTGCTCTCCCAGTCCCACCGTTCTTTTCCTTTGATATAGGTTTTCATTCTGGTGTCAATGTTAATATCCAAGTAATCGTACGTGTCTCCACTTTTTAGTGGTGTCCACTTAACCGGGGTTACGCTCGTAACACTGGGAGTCGGATCCCTAAAACGTGAGAATCAAAAAGATCATTTAGTCGTCATAATTATTAATCGATATTTCTCAAATTCTTACATAAGAAAAAAAAAAACAAAGTAAGAAGAAGAATATAAATCTCGGCGGTACCCTGTTTTTGCAAAATTTGTCCACAGTTGCGTCATATATTCTATCATTTTGTAATCCTTCGAGTCAGGCTTGGGTGGTGACAAACCAAGCGTTTTCATGACATGATAGTGAAACAAATAACAAGTTTCTTCGGTATGACCCACTCCTACAAATAATAAAATGCTGCGTAAAATCAATTTTACAAACTCGATCGACAAAATCTCTCCTCATTGTCTTTTTCTCTCTCATATTTAAAAAAAAAAAGTCATTTCTACATATTACAAAACAGCGTAATTCTTTCTGAATCAACCTATTCAGTTCTTTCTGAATAACGTAATGTGAGTTATTTTTATTTTTTATAAGAAGACTTAAATTTAAATAATTATTTAAGGTCAAACAACAGCGCGTATATGCACCTGGTAGTGTGTATCCGAATAACAGCCTGACGATTGTAGATTTTTCACTCTCGTACGAAAATCGATACAGATACGTGTTATTCGAATTTAGCTTCGCCTGAACATCGGCCGCTTGCATAACACCTCGAATGAATATCGCGTCGCCATAATATTCAGCGTAATTCATTAAAGTTTCTTTTGACACGGATTTATCGCCAAAATACAAAGTTCGTAATTCCTCTACTGTCATCGGTATCTGTGCTATCGTTGACAGAATGGCGGGGGATAAAGTGCGCTTAAAGTCAGCATTAATGTACTCGAGTTCCTCCTTGGTTATTTCTAGAACAAAAATTTGAAAACTTTAATTTATACAAAACAATGTCCAAACAATCGTGTTATCAGATGAAAGAAGAAACGCAAACTGTTAAAAATTCTTAAAAACTTTTTAAAACAACGCGCGACACGAAAATTTCCTCGCTCAAAAATATAGATAATAATGACAATATCAGACTTGGAATTTAATAAAAAAGAGAACAAAAATAAATGAATACTTACGAGCCTTAATGTTGGTCATGCAAATCGCTCCTTCGACAACGGTATTTCCCAAAATAAACGGTATTTTAACTTCGCGGGATAGATAGTTGTTTAAATGTTCAGGGAAGAATGGGTTTGATGAGCCGGAATCGTCGCTCGGCGTAAACGGGACAATTACTTTCCGCAAGTACTAGAACGCGTTATCAATGGAAACATTATCTTTAATCACAAAAGACACTTTATTTATTTTTTAATTTTTCTTTATATATATGTGTAATCGCAATTGTTTGCATCTTGCAATATGTACACGCGCAACGAAGCGCCGATCTCGTGAACGAAATCCTTCAAATCTAATCATTTGGTTTTACTTTTTTCTACTTTTGTTTTTTTTTTTTTAAGTATATATTTACCTCTAGCGTGAAGATAGTATCTTCTTGCACTTTTATTAGCGTTTTCGCGTTAACCGTTTTGAGAAACTCGCAGGCGACTTTCGGATCTGTGGTCATTTTTCCAAGTTTCTCGGCAAGTTCGAAACCTTTGCTCACCGCGAAAGCTTTTTCGGTCCAACCGAAAGGATTTGCAGCGGCACCGCTTTGCAATATAGCTTTGTGAAATAAACCTGTAAAGTTCGGCAATGCTAACAACACACACACACACACACACATGTTCGTTGTTTTATTTCAAACTCTATATTAATTCTATATTAACTGTTTTTCTGATTATTGCGAAATTAAAATTGACTTTAAATTGATAATTGTGTGATGTCTGTTTTCGTAACTGTCAGACATTATAGTCGATCCAATCTTATATTTAAAACCATCTTAAGTTTATTTTGGGGATCAATACGGAGATTCAGAAATGCATCACTTAAAATGTTTTCTTAAAAAAAAAATTGATAAAACGTTATAAGTTTAATAACGTTAAATAGTTTATTTTAAATAGTTTATTTTCTCCTCTTTCAAATAGTGCAACAATTTTTAGCAATTAAAAAAAAATTTTTTTTTTAAAGATACTATACCGCCTCATTAGTTACACATCATTTTAAGATAAACTTATAAATATAAGATCCAACTATAAACACCAATATGAAAATGTATATATATATTTATTTTATTTTTTGTGACATATAGCGAAAAGCTATATATCACGCTATATAAACTATAAAATATATATATATATATATATATATATATATGAATTATAATATATATATATGAATAATGAATATCATATATAAATATATATATATGAATATGTATAGAAATATATCATTCATACATGTACATTAAATATGTAAATATATTTAAATATATTTATATTAAAATTTAAATATATATATATTAAATATATTAAAATTAATATATTTAATATATGTATATTTACCTACATAGCACACATTGTTAGTAGCACAAACGTTTTCGCAACAGGTTTTCCGAAACTTAGTAACGTTTCGTTAAAAGTCTCTAAACCGTCGTAGTAACGTAGCGGAAACGTCGAAATGTCCGCTTTTTAAGTTGCGATTCGACTTCGTAGAAACGTATAAGAAACAATGCCTGATAAGTTGCAAAGTTTTTAATGTTTAATTTTTTATAACCATTGTAAAATACATTTTTGAGACCATGCAGTTAGGATAACAAGAGAATATTCTCCAGGAAGAAATGATTAATTAATTACTAATTAATTTTCAAAAATTTATTTTACAATGGTTATAAAAAATTGAACATTAAAAACTTTGCAACTTATCGGGCATCGTTTTTTATAAAATTAATTAATCACTCCTTCCTGGAGGATGGCAAAACCTGCATGGTGTGTGTGTGTGTGTGTTTCAAAAATGTATTTTACAATGTTTATAAAAAATTAAACATTAAAAACTTTGCAACTTATCGGACATCGTTTCTTCTACGTTTCTACGAAGATCGCAACTTAAAAATCGGATATTTCGCGACGTTCCAGCTACGTTATTACGACGTTTTGGAGACTTTTAACGAAACGTTGCCAAGTTTCGGAAAATCCGTTGCAGAAACGTTTGTGCTACTAACGATGCTATGTGAGTATATGAATATGAAAAGGTATATCTATCTATTCATCTATTATATGTCTGTTCATATGTATCTATTCATATGTCTGTATTACATTGTGCAGTTGGCATATAAGTAAATGTATTTTTTGTAATACGATTACCTTTGGCAAATGGAGATAGAGCTAAAAAGTGCACAATTATACCGCCGGCGCTCGCGCCAAAAATAGTTACATTCCCTGGATCGCCACCGAATTTCGATATATTGTTTTGGACCCATCGTAATGCGAGGGTTACGTCCTTCAAGCCTTGATTACCCGTCGCTGCTTCGTCGTCAAGATTCAAAAAACCTGAAAGATAACACATGCGCGTGCAACAAAAAAGAATAGATATAATCGTATCTTTTTTAACAATTCTATATTTACTGCACATGCCGCATAAATTTCGCGATCGCATTCCGCAATGTCTAAGAATCCGATTTTTTCCCCAATAAGTCGGTGAGAAACTTTTATGTAGACGCGATATGAATCATTCGACTGCCGCGCATAATTATATTCATTTTTAGCATGTAGTTCGCGTCTTATTTTCTGTGAATCCACGTGTTTGCTCTTTTTTGAAAGAATACTTCATTATATTCTTACATATATAATAACACATCGTTGCAATAGAATAATATAGATTCTAAGATATGAGATTCTGCATTATTCATTTTTTTTTTATTGTGCGAGTGATTCATTTAATATACATTAAAGAAAATTATATATTTAATATATATTAAAGAAAAAAAGACACGTCTGAAGAGTTTAATCAAATTTAATTAAGATAATCGGTCGAATTAACTCTCGATGAAATTAACTATTTTTCCACTCTTGCTGATGACCTGAATTTTTATTAATTGCGGTTCAAGCGTTAATCGATTAATCGGAAAAAATGAATAATTGAGAATTTATCGAACAGAACAAGAAGAGCGACACAGAATGAATGTGAGTGTTTTGGTATTTTTGGCTGTCGGGAATTATTGATAAAAACTTCATTTTGTCGATGATGATGATGATGATACACAATCTGATAACAGAACGCGCCGATTGTCTCATAGACAGCTCGACTGATTTGTTGCGCTCGAATTTGCACCCAATCTGTTCGCGGATCATTAGCGATTTGCGAGGAACGTACCTAAAACGCCTAGTCTGTAATTCAAGGTGACCAGCACCACATCCTTCGGGACGATGTAGTCGGGACCGTAGAACAACTGGTCACCTGCACCGGCAAAGAAACCGCCGCCGTGTATCCACACCATCACGGCGCGCTTCTTCGAAGGTTCGACGTTCTTGACGTAAACATTGAGATAGAGACAATCTTCATTACCTATCACGTTGCTCATCTCGGCCTGAAGAGACACGTTTCCGTGTCTGGAAGCATCTCTGTCGCCGGACCACGGCTTCGCTGGAACGGGATCCTGAACACGCATATAATAATGATTTTTCAATTGCATTTGTCATTTGCGTAATTAGCTGGTTTTTTTTTTATGTCTGTAGTTATTTTTAATCATTTATGTAACGCCACACGCGTATAAAATTATTAAAAAAATGACCTGATAAGTGAGTAAAGGAGGAGCCGTAACAATACAAATGTCGAAATTTGAGAACGGATTTATTTACCTTAAATCTGAGATCGCCGACTGGAGGTGTTGCATAAGGTATTCCTTTGAAGGCGACATAACGGCCGCAATAACCTTCTTCAACAATACCGATTAATCGTCCCTCACGCACGGTTACAGGTACTCTGGTCTTGTTCATGGCGGACTTTAAAATAATATTTTTAACTAAAAATAATATTTTTAACTAAATTATTGTTATCGAACACAAGATGTATATTTTAAAAACATCGATGAAAATAATTGCAGCCAATATGTATAATTGTTGCCATAGTTTTATAATTGTTGACAATTACAAAACATGTCAAATAACATGTTATACAATTGTCTAAATTGGAAACGTGGTCGCAAAAACACCACGATGACATTTGACATATAGGTGTGTTATTTTTACATTTCTTGTAGAAAAAAGTGGTGTTTTATTGAACAGCTATTGAATAAACATCGTGATTGTTAGTTTTTTAACGTTATGCGCGCGCACACAAAGTATATGTCGCGATATAAAAACTTTATTACACGTTATAGACACGTGTAATACAAAATAATTGTTTAGAAAATGAAAGAAACTGGCGAGATAAACATTTTAATAATTTTCAAAAAATAATGACAGTTCAGGATGAGATGTTAACGCATTTACTTACAAAAAGTGCGTTGTTAAAATATTATCGAGGCATTATTGGCGCAACTTTATGTATACAAAACGTTCCTACTTGTTCACTTATCATACCACTTCACTTATCATACTTCGCAGACAAAAGAATACTAATATTCTCACATTGCAAAATTAATAAAGTAACGCAATATCACACTCTTTTATAAATGATAATTGCATAATGTAAACTTAAACCACGTCAAAAATATGTGCGCGGTGCAAAACCAGCATTATTTCGATTTGCAAAACAACTTACTTGTGATTAATTTTGTTTCAATTACAAGAGAATTCCCGCTGAATTGTAATGTGGAAGGTTGAACTGAGCGGAGCCAACTGAAGTATTATCGTCCGTAGCTCTCTTTTATTAGGACTTTCAAGGTTATATAAGTATAATATAGACAAACGTATAGTATTATCATTATAGTTATCAGTGTGATTTACACAAAAAATATGTTTCTTTTTTTCTCGTTATTCTCTTTTTTTTTTTTTTTGTTTTTTTTTGTTCTGATTGCAATTCACATGAGGAAGAACAAGAAGACTGAATTGAGGTTTTTAGATGTAAGATCAATTAAATCTAATTAAAGTGACTTTTGATTGGTAATATCATAAAGTCACTTTTTCTGAAAAATATTTAAAAAAGTTTTATTCTACTTTTGAAAGTTGTTATTCGTCCAATTATCACAAAAAATTATCATCATAGGATTGATAGAGCGATGCTCACATCCGTCATTCCACAGTCCAAAGTCATAAGTTTTATGATAGATTTTGTATTATTAAACAATTGTCCATCACAACAATTTTTAAATAAAGCGATGAAAAACAAGATTACACTTGGTAATTCTTCAGAATTACTCAGTTTTTTGCACCTTTGCTGTATATCGTGTGTTCTTATGTGTAGATTAATCTGAAACAAAAAATCATCGCTCTGTCGCTGCGTTTTCGAGATAAACATGTTTATATGTATAGAAACAATAATTGCGAGTATCTCCATATTAGTCATACAAAACTCCCCGAAGGAGCTCGTGCGAATTGCTAGACAAGCTTTTGTCGAGAAGTAAGCATTTCATAAATATTCAATTAACTTCTTATGATAAATATGCATTTTAGTTCACACCTTATCAATTTTGTTACATCAATGTGACATTCACATCTAATATTGTAGTGGCAAAAGATCAAGTTAGGGAAGTGCAAAAAAAGGGCGAAGCTTCTTTCCTGCAGGGAGGCAGAGGCTCCTCTGCGTGGGGACGCAGTCTCCCCCTGCCTACACGCTTACAACACGAAAAAAACATAACGTTATATAAAATTATGTTTTTTATGTTCAGGCTTCGCCTCTCCTCTGCACGCCCCTAACTTAATCTTTTGTCACTACAATATTATTAATGTCACAATGCATGATGCTTCATCACAGAAATACATATTAATTACACGTTTTTTATAACTTCTTAATGAAGAACGACCATCTTCACAACATTACTCACAGTGATGTACAGAATAGTACATAGATACTGTGGAAAAATAAAAAACAAGTAATGTTATCATAAACCATCGCTTCTATACATATAAACATGTTTATCTCGAAAACGCAGCGACAGGCGACGATTTTTCGTTTCAGATTATTAATCTACACATCAAAACACACGATATATAGCAAAGGTGCAAAAACATTGATGAGGAGGACGTTATTCTGAAGAATTATCTTTATTTTTTGTCATCTTTTATATTAATAAACTTTCGCGATTACCCTTTCTTTCTCTCCCATTCCCTTGTCTTCTCTTCTCCTTCCCTTTCTGCTCAAACTCCATGCCCTGTCACCTGTCAAACTTCCCGCCGTTTTGCTCGGGCTTTTTCACCTGCCGCTATTCGCGCTCTCTACCATCCGATCTTACTCCCTACCTACCGTAGTGCATACGTTACTGTGGATTCGCAGAGCGTATGCGCGGCTATATCTTACTTCCGGCTCGCCGCACTGTTTACACCACGACGGTCTGACCGCGGCGCGTCCGTGTTTGACGTGTAGTAGCTCATGTCTGGTGTGCATGTGTGCGTGTGAAATGTCAAAATGGCGTCTTCTCAGGACGCTTGGTATCTCTCGTTGCTAGGTCTGGCCGAGAATTTTCGCACGTCGAACCCGCCGAACATCAAGTCGTGCATTCAGTGTCTGCAAGCGGTTTTCCACTTCAAGCCGCCGCCGCGCGTCGAGGCGCGCACCCATCTCCAGCTCGGCAACATTCTGCTCACTCACACGAAAAACATCGATTTGGCGCGATCCCACTTGGAACAAGCGGTCAGTCGCTGTGTTTACCTCTCGCGCGTCGATCTCGCGCTTCTCCGCCTCAATTTTGTCTCACAATTTGCGCGATCTTTCGCGTTTCGTTCCTCCTTCGATTTCTAACCTCTCGCTAATGAAAACACAATAAACAATACGATTACACATGATTGGGTCTATTACATTAATTAGGGTTGTTGCGTCGAATGGTGTTAATGACTTATGATTGTTTCTTTCAGTGGCGACTGAGTCAGAGTATAAACGCCTTTGACGATGTGAAGTTCGAAGCGGCCAGTGTGGCAGCGGAATTGTATGAGCAACAGCAACAACCGAATCTGAGCAAACCGATATTGAGGAAGGCGATAGAACTGTCTCAGCACAATGTTTACTGGCACTGCAGGCTCATCTTTCAACTTGCAGTAAGTGTAACGAAACAAAACGATATATCTAACAAGAAACACATGTATCTCTTTAATGAGATTATATAATTATTGCTGTGTGTGTATTTGGCAGCAAATTCACGCCTCGGACAGGGATTTCATGGCGGCGAGTAGTCTGCTCGCGGTGGGCGTTGATTACTCTCACATTAGCAATGCCAGTTATACCAAAGTTCTGTTTCTTCTGAGCCGGTGTATGCTTCTGTTGATAGACAAGAAATTCACAGAGGTTCATCCACTTCTTACATCGGCGAATCATCATGTAGAAAATTGGCAGGGTAGTCCGCATCAAAAGGAATATCTAAAAGTGTACTTTCTAGTTCTTCAAGTATGTCACTATCTTATGGCTGGTCAGGTAAGACCGATTGTGCATATTGCGATTAATTTATATAAAGTAAAAAATATATATATCAGTTTATTCATTTGCTTACGTTTCAGGTAAAAAGTGTGAAGCCTTGTTTGAAACAATTGCAACAGAGCATACAGACCTTGATGTCTCCCAGTTGGCCGGCGGACGATGTAGTCACAGGCTCCAATATAGGAGACATGTTCATATGGATGCCAAAAGATCATTTGTACGTTTTGGTTTATTTAGTAACGGTTATGCATTCTATGCAAGCGGGATACATGGACAAAGCGCAGAAATATACCGACAAAGCGCTTACCCAAATTGAAAAACTGAAAAGTAAGCACAAGATTGTTACAACGTTTATATAATATTTTTATACATTTATGTAATAAAAAATTACACATTTAATATTTCGTGTTTCAACAGTTTTGTTTGAATTTTTTTTATTAGATTTTTCTAAATTTTTAAAAATATCTTTACAGTTATTGATAACAAGCCTATCTTGTCCGTGTTTCAACTGATGCTTCTGGAGCATATAATTATGTGTCGGCTCGTGATGGGAAACAAAAGTATGGCTCTTGCGGAAATTTCACAAGCGTGCCAGCTCTGCAGGCGGCAGCCTAGATTACTTCAGGGTCACAGACCTCAATTACACGCATTACTAGGTTTATATGCGATGTCTATGAACTGTATGGAAGCTGCGGAGGCTCAGTTCTCAGCTGCGCTCAGGGTTAGGAAACAGAATATTTTGTGTTAACCGACATATTGGCAATTGATGTCTGGTAAATTTTAATATAATTTTTACACAGACATCACAGGAGAGAGAACTTTGGACATTCGCGCATCTGAATCTAGCGATAGTGTATCTCAGAACGAAGAGGGAGGCCGAGTTGGGAGCGTTATTAGAAAGGATAAATCCGGAATCTCTGCCGTCGCATTCTCACTCACTGAGAGCAGCTGCTTATTACGTACAAGGACTCCAAGCCTTTTTTGGTGCTAGATACAATGAGGCGAAGTAAGTAATTTTGTTTCTCAAATTTATTTTTCTGATGAATGTAAAGAGTATGTAATTTCGAGAGTGTAATTTCTCGAAATTACACTCTTCTCGAGAAAGTAAACAATTCAGACTTCAGGTCTGGATAATTATTTAAAACAGTTATATCGATATGTGAACGTGAGAATATTTTCAGACGGTATCTTAGAGAAACCTTAAAAATGGCAAACGCGGAAGACCTAAACAGACTCACCTCGTGTAGTCTCGTGCTCTTGGGACACATATTTCTCTCGTTGGGAAATAGCCGGGAGTCGATGAACATGGTCACACCTGCAATGCAGTTAGCTTCTAAAATACCCGATGTACATGTGCAACTGTGGGCTACTGCGATTCTTAAAGGTATCGCGAAAACAATTAATTAAGAAATTTAACAATTTAATTTAATGAAGGTATGGTTTTTGTAATCAATATGAGATGAACACAAAATTTAACAATTTTGTGTTTCATATATTCGCGTAATATTACGTAACATACGTAATCAACGTTACAGACTTGTACAGAATTTGCGGCGATCACACACAGGAGACCGAGGCGTTCCAGATGCATCGCACGTTTTCTCAGACTCTCTTGAAAGATCACTTTCAAAGTACTCAAATGAGCGAGTACTCGCTCATCAATTGGACCGACGGTCCGGTGCCTGTTTTACCAAGCAATCCGCCGCCATCTACGTCGCAAGCGATTCTTTAATGATATAAAAAAAAAAAAAAAAAAAAAACTCCAATATATATATTTTTTATCGCTTATATTTGGTTGTAAAAAAAAGAGATAATTTGGAGTCTATATTAATTTTCGGATATTAAAAAAATTGCAATCGATGCTTCGGAGAAAAATTTATTTATTTTTATTTATTGTGATCTAATATTTGAAAAAAAAAGAGATTAATGAATAGTTTATGTATTCAGGTTTTTTTTTAAGACAAATTTTTGCGAAAGTATATGACTAGCTGTAGCTGTTTTATTTGCAGAATTTGAAAGCAATTTGTACTATATAAAACATGAAAAAAAAAATACACGGCAGGGACATTACATATACGTGTGTATATACATATATTTATATACATACATGTATACAATTTTATAT